>CAWTZC010000337.1:3000000-3270000 GCA_963919715.1 Microtus obscurus | reverse complement strand
CTGGAAAACCCACCAGAATAAAGTCAGAAAAATATCACCCATCTCTTGGAATACTTGGTAATTGGATCCGGTTAAGTTGCTAAGGTGAAGTCATATGAGAGTCATCAAAGGTGGTAGGAGAATTTCAGTCAGAAATGGAGATTTCATCCGCATGCAGAATACATGCCCAGTTAATGTGCTTGGCTTTGCATGGTGAAAGACAGCCATGCCTTAGTCCTCTTAAGCACTTACACTTTGGTTATTGAGACCACAAACAAGAATGGTAGTAGGGACTTAGATTATCTCTTCAAACAATGTGCAATTCATAGAAAATATTGACATGTGATTTTATTCTGAGATCAGCACTAATAGCCCAAATGACTCAGTGCAAAGATGGGCACAAATCACAGCCCCTGCGTCTGTGTGGGCCTGTGAAAATGAACACCCTATTACACATACAGGGACACAAAAGTGAACGAACAGTGAATCCAGATTTTAACATTGCACAACAAACTTAACCAGACGAAGTATTGCTTTGATAAATAGCTACTTATAAATAATGTTGTACGAGTAATACAACGTGTTTTTAGTCTGTGCATCCTAAATTGGCATTCCAGTCGCAACTGGATAAATGTTAGAGTTTCAAAGGTACTCAGAAAGAGAGCTTCTCCTTAAAGTTGTAGCTCTTTTTTATTCAGATTTTTTTGTTTTGGTTAATTAATTTATTATATGTGTGTATGTGTGTGTGTTTGTGTGTATACATGTTTGCATGTGTATGTATATGTATGTTTGTGTGTGTGTGTGTGTGTGATGTGCATGCCCAGAGACCAGAGAACATCTTGTGGGAATTGTTTTTTTCTTGCCGTTATGTGGGTTCTGGGGACTGGACTCAGGCTGTCAAACTTGGCACGAGTGTCTTTACTAACTGAGTCACCCGACAGCTCCTTATTATGATTTTTAATATTTCCTTAGGAAGTAGAAACATTTTCATGATGAAAATCAGCTAAATCTTTAATTTCACATCCAGCCAATCCCCGTATGAGTTTTGTAGAAAAAGAAGCTCACTTTTGAATTAATAAAGTTGAAAAATTAAGGCTCATATTTATATGTTTGTATGAAGCTAGGGTATGGCCATATTTTCAAAGATATCATTTATTAATTTTTAACAACTTTTCTTCCTTTGATTCTTCCAAATTTCATAATACAGGTATTATATCAAGTGATATCTTGTGGATGAATGCCAGAGGACAATATTTTCTTTTTTAAATTAGCAGCCTATTCTTAAGTTGGTAAATCTTTTTATGAGTTATTTAAATAAAATATATTAGATACATGTGTACATTCATTTATACATACATATGCACATGTACACATACACACATATTTTAGTTTTCATCAAGTAACACCACTTGGAATGATAATGCTGCCCATAAGAGTCATATATTATCAAATAAAACTCCCACTGCCAAGTCTGTCTAAGAGTTGTCTAAGGGACTCCAAAATGATATAACCCATTGCCATTGCCTTTGGTTGCCTCCCAGAACTTGAAGGTAAATCCTAGAGCTGAAGATACCACACACACACAGGACCTGGAGGACTTGAGCTCAAATTATCTAGAAGCTTCCTCTCTGAGGACTGGGCCGCAGAGAGGGAAAGGTCTCTAGAGCTGTCCAGCAGACAATCCTGCCTACCAAGCTTAAAATCCCATGGACCCCAGCAACAATGAGCATGGCAAGACATCCCCAAGGGTACAATATTGACACAATTACTTTGGGGGTAACTACTAGTAGCTGTCTACGTGGACTTAAGGTCCACTTAATAGGAGGGCATTCATCCTTAGTAATGTAGAACTAGCCAACTACGTGTGACTTGTGAGGTCAGGGGACCTAGAATAATACTTACTGCTGCCTTTTCCTTAAACCGTTACAATTTCTAACTACATTCTAAATACTTATCTTTATATCCCTAGGCAAATGTAACTATCACCCCTCATCAAAGAAGTTTCTCTTTTCATATTATGTAGACTATTATGGAAATCCACAACTACTCAAAATGCATAGAGCAACTGACTGTGAAGTGCCGAACCCCAGTTGACAAATCT
Organism: Microtus obscurus; assembly: GCA_963919715.1. Lineage (NCBI taxonomy): Eukaryota > Metazoa > Chordata > Mammalia > Rodentia > Cricetidae > Microtus > Microtus obscurus. Next base: position 3,267,920 of record CAWTZC010000337.1, on the reverse strand, counting down.
ACAATACAACTCTTACACTTTAGGTTCAGGGAAAATCCTGGAAGAAGAAATGTGAACACCATAAGAGCTAGAGGATCAAGATGTTTGCTATAACACAGTGTCTTCTATATAGAGCAGGAAAACTGCACACCCCAAAAATCTAAACAATATGATACCTTAAATCATCCTTGCATAATGATAACACCAGTTGGCAGTGCAACACAAAAGTGGAAATTTTCACGAGGTTCCACAGATTAAGACAGAAACTAATGGCTGTTGAGAAAAAGGAATTAGTTCTTTTTCCAGGGTGAGACCCCTGGTAGGTTATCCAATATCAAATGGTTAGTCATAAAATGTATGGACTCAGCAAGCTCTCTCTCTCTCTCTCTCTCTCTCTCTCTCTCTCTCTCTCTCTCTCTCTCTCTCTCCTCACACACACACACACACACACACACAGCAGTCATGAGTTTGGGAGAAAGTGGTGAGGACACAGGAGGGATTAGAAGAGAGAAGTTTGTGGTGGAAATCATGTAACTACAGGCTGCTTTATGAAATTCTTATAAAATAAAACATTTAAATTAGATAGAAGCCTGGATACAGCCCGGAAGACATTCACATAATCCATGGCAGAGTTATTATTATTGTGCGGAATAGGGCATCATGTGCAATGTCTGCCCAAACCGGTGCTGGGAAAGCTGCCTTGCCCGAATTGCTCCCATTTTGTATAATCTCCAGTGTTTAATTACAAGTAGAGGACACCTTTGAGTTGTACTGTACGTTACATTGAGGAACAAAGCTAGAGATGAGAAAAGGATGTTTACCTGACTTTTGAAATGTGGAAGTTTCTTCCACAAAAAAATACTGATCAGAAAAATTGAAAGCAGAATCAAACTTAAATCATAATCATAAGGTTTTTGGATTTGCTTTCTAGAGTATTGTTATGAAGATCCTTAGTAAGTTTGAGAGAGAAAAAAATGTTCTTTTTGGCAGTGATTGGAACATAGTAGATACTCCATAAGTATTCAAAGGGCAGGGGATGACATTTTTCTCTCTGTGTGCTTTTCCTAAGTTAGGGACTGAATACCGTGCCTTGTGTATGTAGAGGGAATGACATGACATTTGGAAGGACAGTGAAGTACTCGCTTTGGAGGCCGAAGGGGAACTCCTTCAGTTCAACATTTTCTTTTCCTTTTTTTTCAATTCTGAAAGACATTTACAAAGTTGCTTTAGCCCTCAGTCCCAAGGGCAAGACAGAACTTAACTCCACAGATCAGTAATGTGACATGCAATTAATGCTCTATGAGCCGTTTGCCAGAATAGAGTTCGGTGGTCATCATTTAAAACACAGCAATGATAATTGCAATTGAGAGCTGATTTCTAGATTTGAGATTATACTTCATTTTTAAAGCATGATTGTGCTCATTTCTGAGTTCTCCTATAAGCTGAGCATGCCTGTTCCCAGAAAGAGTATGGGAAAATGTTTAATGTGGGCAACAATTAATTAGGTAAACAATATATTTTTAATTTTTACATATTTGAAAATTTCATACATGAGTACAGTGTTTTTACATCATTTCCACCCTTTCTTCTCCTCCTCCCATTCCTTCCCCCAACACTCTCAGATCCATGGCTTCTATAATTATTTTATGTATGTATGTGTATAAAACCTTCCGAGTCTGTGTAATGTTGCTCTTATGTAAAAAAGTTTAAGGCTGACCACTTGGAATTAGAGAGCCTACTGGGGGCTCTTCCCTGGGGAAAACTGACTTTTCTTCTCTCAGCAGACATTGAATGCCTATAGATTTTCATCTAAGGATAGGGCCTTGTGAAGTTTCCCCCATTCTCACTGGTATTTCAAATGGTCATTAAGATGATCTTGTGTAGGTGACCACACTGTTGTCAGTTTGTCGGTTCACTTTCCTGGTCCTATATTGAAGATACTATTTTGCAGCAGGCATCCTGGTCCTCTACCTCCTACCATCTTTCTACCTCGTCTTCTGCAATGTCTCCTGAGTCTCCCGTGTCCAGGCTAGGTTGTGGTGTACTAACTGGGCTGTGGATCTCACAGCCACTTATTCCCTGCATTTTCACTGAGAGCAATGGCAAAGCAAGATTTTTCAGAGACATTGTTTTGAAGAAAGAGCAACCTCCTCTCAGCCTCTCTTTCCCTCCTTGTCTCCTCTTCCTCTCCATCTCTTCTTTTCTCAGTTTCACTTTCTTCGAGGAATTCTTATACAGCTCAGGATGCTGGGCTCTAACTTTAGCCCCCGCCCCCACCCCGGTCTCCTCAGTGCTGGGATTACAAGCATGTGCCACTACTTCGGACCAATTTTAGTAACTCTTTAGAGGTTTTATTACATAGACTTAAGAAGAAATCAGGGATAACGTTTCAGCTGCAGTGATCAAACAAGCAAGCAATCCCCAAAAAGCTTTCTTAAAGGAGTCTGAGATGCACAACCTCATTTCCTTTCTATTTATGTTCAGGGTGATACTTGTCTTTCTGGATGGGAGTAGTACCAGTGTCCAGAGACGTACAAAAGTTAGGCCAAACTTCTGAGTCAGAGAAAAACTCAGCATGACCCAAGCTCTGAGGTGGGGTAGAGATCTGGACATATTATCTACTGCTTGACATTTCTGGATTCTACATTCATGATTCTGAATATATTGTCACGATTGTGTGATCACACTGATGAATGGACTTACCTTAAAAACGTCTATCATCAATATTTTTTAAAAATACTGTACTAAGATTTCCTTCATCAAAACAGTTTTCTGCTCCAGTTTTCCACCTACCATACAAGCTAAACAATTCAGGGATGAGTTTAGCTCCTAGTCCCCTGGTTTCTCCTAACACAGTGCTCAGTTTTGGCATTTCTAGCTATTCCAATCATCTTTTGTCCTGGAGTTTTAGGAGCATGTGTGGCCATGCCTAGTCTGCAATCCACAACTTGTTGCTCTCACAGTGACATCTCGGTGATGACCAGCAAACATGCCCCGAGCATCATTCTGGAACACTAGGATGGGAAGCAGATGCAGCTTGACAGACATCCCACTTCCAGATCAATCTCCCCAGCTCTCTAAGTGAGGTGTGATCACTGTAAATCTTTTCAGCTGTTGATTTATATTGTAATTAAGGCAGAGGAGAAGCACATACAAGGCCAAAAGCAGAGAAGTAGCACACATTTTTCATGGAAAGTTTCTCCCTCTCTAAGTCAGAGCACAGGGGAGTGTTAGAAAAAAAGTGAGGAGCTGGTCACGCTCACTGCTACGACACGAGGACATGGTAAGTCGCCTGTGTTTTCTGTGTGTATTCTAGTTGATTTTTCAAAAGCAAATGGTGAATTGTTCTCATAGTTATAAAAGCAATATTTCAGTGTCAGAGGCTTTTACTCTTTTATTTGAATCAAATTATCTCTCAGTTTATTTCAGTAGAAGTTTGTTAAGGAGACAAGCTTCTCTGTGCACCCTTGCAGAGACGAGACCTGGCCTGTGCATGCAGATCAGACCTTCTGAAGGGACGAAAGAAGTGGAGATTGCATGGCTGAATGGTTCCAAAGAAAGAAAACTGCTACTTTTGTCTTTGTTAAAAAATGCAATGTTATTAGATTCTTGGCCCTGGAGTATTCATAAGAAACATGATATTGATAGATTTTTAAGCACCTTTCAAATACTACAAGATTTCTAAACAAAGTAAGTTAAGATGGGAAGAGGAAAGCAGTTGTGGGCTTTCCACTTGCTGGGTTCGGGCAGTCTGAAGGAGGATGGGGAACCTTTATATCAAGGCTGTATTTCTGAAATGCGGTGTAACATTACTTAAGCTAAGAATGAAAATAATCCTATCTTTCACACCACGGTAAATGACTAAGGGGAAGTGACACCTTAATTTCATGTATACAATGCATTGGTAGTTTCAATGAGAAGGCTCTTTATCCTAAATAAATATAACCCAAGGCAAAAAGTGCTTTGACCACCCCATTTTATCCTATTAGAAGTGAGGGATCCTTTCCTGTCACTCAAGGAAGAGAGTTATGGTGCTACTGATCTTGCTAGGTTTTGCAAGTATTTGTCAGCAGGAGACAATCTGAGGGAGTAATTGTCTGTTCTTTCAGGAAGCAAAGGCTTTTTACCTAGAACTGAACACAAAGGTCAACTTTCCTCCAAATTAATCCCATCAATAAAATCAGATGCTAATTTCCCCCTCATATTTATTGCTAATTTAATTAGCAGTTTAATCCCACTTTTATTTTGCCTCTCAGAAGCAAGAGAAAAAACTGTGTGTTCATTTGAAAAAAAAAAAAACCAAATGTTTCGTGGTAAAAAATTTTAAATACTGGATAATATGTGCCATTTCTAGAGGAATATAGTACAATAATATATAAAATGATTTCATATAATGTGAAAATTTAAAAAAAATTATATTGTTTTAAAATTCCACATTTCTAAAATTTATTATCTCCTTCATCTCTTATAGGGCATCATCCAATAAATATCTATTAGATACAATCAGAAAAGACTACTTGATGTGAAGAAAAGAAACAAGGAAAAAATAAAATCTTAGCTGGGAATGATGGTAGACATCCACAATCCTGGAACTCAGGAGGGCTGAGATAGGAGGGCTGTATTTTCCAGGCTAGCCTGGGCTACATTGGAAGGGTACATTGCAAAAGAACAAAGCAAAACAAAGCAAACTAACCAACCAGGCAAACCCCTGACTAACCTGCTGACCAACCAGTCACCCACCCACCCATTCACTAACCAACCAACAAAACAAACAACTGAGTTCCCTGGATCTGGTTAACATTTAGTCCTTATTCATTCACACTAGTTTCAGTGTCTAGGATATTTCTTCTATTTCAGTGGAAACTATTTTGTTGAAAAGTAGAAAAGTAACAGTTTTTTTCCCCCCCCAGGAAAATCCCTCTCCCTAAATAGTAGAGCTCAATATACAGTTTGATCTCAAGCAACATGTAAATAGCAAGTTTAGCAACATAGAGTGTAGACACTGACATGGCTACAGAAGGAGGATTTTGAGGAGGGCAGCACCGTGACTAGGTAAGAGCCCAAGAATATCTTACAATAAATTCTGACCTACAGACAGAGAAAAAACAAAAACAAAAACAAAAAACAAAACAGACAAAAAAAAAAAAAACCCACGAAGCTACTTAGGGAACAAGGAATAAATAAGCACCCCTAGAGGTTCAAGGCAATAAACTTGAATGGTAAAGTGGGTCAGCATCACCTAGGGCTTTCAAAGGTGTGTTTTGAGGAAAATAACTATTGGCATCTCTCAGCAAGGAAATGGAGCCACTGGAGCTGAATTCAAGGTGTATATGAGCTACTTGGACCCTAGGGATGGGGTGTAATCTGCATGGACCCTAGGGATTGAGTGTGAGCTATTTGGACGGAAGGGATGGAGTGTGAGCTGCATGGCCCCTAGAGATGGAATATAAACTGTATGGACCCTAGCAGATGAGGTGGACACCATGAACACTAGAGATGGAGTATGGGTCCCATCAAGATAGAATGCACGATTGGTTTTCATCTCACTAGAACTGTTGCAATAAAGATCACTTGCCTTTGATAAAAACTTGTGCACTTATTTAGGGATGAATCTTCACAGGTTAAAGAGCACCATCTCCAGGAAGCACAGACAAGTGCCATAATTTTTGGAAATTGTTTTTCCTTTATTGTAAATTATAAGTTGAAAGTGTTCTGGACTGCAGAAATGAGTTTTTCCCCGTGTTAGTGGTTATATGTTCTACACAATTAAAGATTTCACTAACCATCAAACTATACTATTAATCAAAGGTTTGTTGCCACAGTTTAGACCTTGGTGACATAAATGTTTTCTCCTTTCATTACTTCCTTTTTCACAATAACCCCTCGGCCTTCGCTCTTTATTAAATAATACATGACTACGTTAACATATTGAAATTCTCAATAATTTTGCTTGTAATACTTTTTGCGTTGTGTGCTATGAGGCTGCTGAGGACTCAAACAATGAATTTATGCCACCAGCTGTTCTAGTCTGTACAGGGTGGAGCCCGTTTTTCTGGAGGAAATTTAGAGCTTTTAAAATTGTAGAAAACTTTATGTGAAAGGTGGCTCTGCACAGTTCCTGGCTTGTACTGTCCAGCATAGAAAGGAGCCTGGGAAACTGGATTTTTGATGTCATGGCATCTGGTCAGACCTCCCAGTGGTTCCATGAAGTTTAACTGTTGAAAGAGGAGCGGCCGGGCTGCTGTCCCCGGCACCCAGCCGCCCGCATGGCTTGCTTATGCCCCGAAATAATTACACGGAAACTGTATTCTTTTAAACACTGCCTGGCCCATCAGTTCCAGCCTCTTATTGGCTAGCTCTTACATATTGACCTAACCCATTTCTAATATCTGTGTAGCTCCATGAGCTGGCTTACCAGGAATGATCTTAACCTGCCTCTGCTTGGCGTGGGAGCATCATGGCAACTCCTCACTCAGCTTCTCTTTCCCAGCATCCTGTTCTGTCTACTCCGCCTACCTAATTTTCTGTCCTATGAGAGCCAAGGCAGTTTCTTCATTAGTTAACCAATGAAAGCAACAGATAAGATACAAGACCCACCTCCATCACTTAACAGTTGTGTGAGATGAGCGTGTCTAGAGATGAGTTTGGGAAGGGAGAGGGGAAGCTCATGATGACAGTTATTGCATGCAAAAGCTGTCTGTTGTCCGTGATGAGAGCTCATCCATAGACCTCCATTGGGGGATCACTAACCCAGTAGGGAATTTGCAATTGTAATATGTGCCTACATGTTCTTGTTACTTGTTACTGACCCTGTAATAATACTCACATACCGTCCTCTGGAGGTTATGTGCTTGTTATCGCTTTCTGCTTTGGAACCATATCCACTACCTTATGACAATGTCCAGAAATATCTTTGCTTTCAATATTGGATAAAAAATCAGCATAAACAGTAATTGTTTTATTACTCATAATAATCTTGAATTTGTTTAGATTATGCCAAGTGATTAATCAACACAAATGAAATCGACTTGTTACTGCTGAATATGTTTGAAAATGTTTATTGGTTACTGTTTTGTCTCTTGGTGACAGGACTGATTCATAAATTGTGAGTATCACATGTTTTTTCTTTTCTTTTTCAGCCCGTATGTATGTGTGTGTGCGTAGCACATTTATTCATGTGAGTGTGTTCTTATGTACATGAAGATGTTCACTTTTGTGTGGAGGTTGAATTTCAACATTGTGTGTGTCTCTCTCTTAAGCACATGACAGTTCTTGATACAGGGTTTCACAGTTTTTGATACAGGAATTCACTGAGCCTGAATTTCATTGTGAGTTAAGCTGGCTGGCCAATGAACTCTAGAATGCAGTTGTTTCTGCCTCTGTACCCCTGGAGTTACAGATGTGTGCTGTCACACCTGGCTTTTAACACATGGGTGCTGGGGATCTAGACTTGTTCCTAATACTTGTATTTTGTTGACTAAGCAATCTTAGTCAACAAATTTTGTTGACTCAGCAACACCGACCTATTTTTCTCTTAACCTGGTAAAAGTCTCTTTTCAATAAATATATAGCTCCATTCTTACATCTCAGATTTTACTCCATTGATCTATTGGCATATCCTGATCAAATTTTACATTTGAAAATCATTACAGCTTTATAATAAATCTTGGAATCATGTATTTGAAAGAATTAAACTATATTATTTCCTAAATTTTGTTTATTTGTTTATTTATTTACTTATTTATTTGTATTCTATCCTTTGTCTTATAAATTTTAAAATAAGCTTATTGAAAATGTCTCAGGTTCTTTATTTGGGGTTCCCTTAGTTTTTAAGTTTCTTCTTTTTAAATTATAATTTTTATTTTTTTTAAATTTTTATTTATTTATTTATTTATTTATTTTTGGTTTTTCGAGACAGGGTTTCTCTGTAGCTTTGGTGCCTGTCCTGGAACTAGCTCTTGTAGACCAGGCTGGCCTCGAACTCCCAGAGATCCGCCTGCCTCTGCCTCCCGAGTGCTGGGATTAAAGGCATGCGCCACTACCGCCCGGCTAAATTATAATTTTTTAAAGATAGGAAAGACAGCCATGATTTAAAACAAAAATAACTTGTTTTCTTCATTCTCTTTGAGGAATTCAAAACTCATATATGAGGTAGATTGGAGACATAATTTGCTAACTAGTTCCTTTCTTTAAAGTGCCCCTTTCTTTGTCATTCATCTTGGAAATCTTTATTTGTTATGCCTTTAAATTTACACTTTTTTTTCGAGACAGGGTTTCTCTGTGGTTTTGGAGCCTGTCCTAGAACTAGCTCTTGTAGACCAGGCTGGTCTCAAACTCACAGAGATCCGCCTGCCTCTGCCTCCCAAGTGCTGGGATTAAAGGCGTGCGCCACCACCGCCCGGCCAAATTTACATTTTTTAATGCAACATTAAATCTTCCATCAATCTCATTTTAGATATTGTTTAACTTAGTCATTACCATTCCTAACTCTAGACTCAACTTGAGTGTTTTTTTATACCTCCCAGGTCTATGGAATACAGCTGTAACTGTTTAATGCCCTCCCTGGCTAAATCTACTAAAATAATTTGATTTTTTTTTTTAGTCTGGCTCTTATAACTTGCTAGAAATTAGATGTCATTAGAAAAGATACATGAAGAAAAGAGAAGGGCTTCTTAATGTGGGGTATTCATGGGTCTCATGTGTTAGAAAACAAAACAAAACAAAAAAACAAAACATCTTTTTCCACACATTCCAAAACATTATTTGCAGCCATTCCAAGTTGATGGTAGCAAAGACAAAAATTGCTAAATTGCTAAATACCATAAGAATATGAATTTCCACAGAATCTATACAAAAAGAGCTGCAGTCTTTAGACACAGCTTGAGCTTAGTGGTATTTGCGTTGTTTGTGAATGTAAAAGAACTTGAAATTGCACCCAATACAGTTAAATCTTTAGAATGCAATATCAAAGTTGAATGAATATTGTCTCGCTCACCAAAAATAAGCAAAAAATGCCACGGTTAGCATTGTAGAAGTAGTTGATTCACATGTTTTAGTAAGCACATCTTTCTTTATAGGGATTCTTATCATCTCTCTTCAGAAATACTTAACAGAATTGAAGTTTGAAAGGATCCTTCCATGGTGTAATCCAGACAAGCAAGGTTTAGCTAGTGTTTTGGAACTGTGACAGCAAATAAAATGCTTTCCTGTGTCGCCAGGGACCTAGAGTGCTACTTTACAACTTGCTGCCAGAGTATAATGGTTTCTCAATTTCTTCTTTTTTTTTTTATTTATTATGTGTACAGCATTCTTTCCATGTGTGCCCTACAAGTCAGAGGGGGCGCCAGGTCTCATTATAGATGACTGTGAGCCACCATGTGGTTGCTGGGGATTGAACTCAGGACCTCTGGAAGAGCAGTCAGTGCTCTTAACCACTGAGCCATCTCTCCAGCCCTCTCAATTTCTTAAGACAGACAACTAATGTGCCTAAAAACAAATCTTTGTAAAGGACTGCGATAGTCAGCATCCTATTGTTGTGAAGCGACGCTGTGACCAAGGCAACTCTTAGAAACACGTTTAACCTGGCGCTTGCTTACAGTTCTCATTATCATCATGGCAGGGAGCATGGCAGCATACACAGCATTAAGGAAGTAGCTCAGAGTTAGCAAGAGGGGGGCTTTTAAAACCTCAGAGCCCGCCCACAGTGACACACTTCCTCCAACAAGGCCACACCTCTTAATCCTTCTCAAATATTCCACACCTTGGTGACTAAGCATTCAAACCTGTGAGCCTATGGAGGCCATTCTTACTCAAAGCAGCACAAAGACACAGTACATGTAGTTGTTTTAAATGCTCCTCCAAGGAATTATGCAGTCGGTTATGCACAGCCCTCATCTTTGTATAGGTTTCAGATATTTCTGCTTGGTACTGTTCTCTTTCCCTTTTTCCTCCCTCCCCACCTCCTTTCTTTTTCTTCCTTGTTCTGTTTCCCTCTAATGCTACCAGTTACCTCAAGACTGGGCTCTTTGTACTTTACATGGACCTACAGACAACTGCATACTTGGTAGTGGCTAGTTAATGTTGCAGTTCCAATCTGTGCATTCCTTAGGTCTTAGCACTCTATCCTCCTCTGAACAATCTCTGTACTCCTCTCTTTTCTGTGGCTTTAATTTAGTGCACCACATTGACATTACCTCCTTTTTAAAAATCAGAAGTAATGTATTTTTTCTCTAAGATCAGAAACTGAAAAAGATTTACATCTATAATACCTGCTTTTTGAAATTCATAAAATTTCTAGTTTTAACTTCCTCTCCCTCTTTTCAAATCTTTGCCATATCTCAGTATTTTCAGGATACTTAGAAATAATCTCCCTGTCACTGGAATACTTATTTCACAGCCCTTTTAATTTGTTCCATTTGAATTTGTTCTTTGGCATCTATTCACAGTTTCTTGGTGTTCTATCATGTCTTTGGTCAAAATTTATTGGCACACTTGAATTATCTGAAGGTTCAGTAATAGGCATTTCCTACTCTTTCTCTCTAATAAACTGTTTATATTGTCAAATTCCTTTATTAACATCCGGCCATCATTCTATTTTTGGTACATATTCAAATGATCTGTATTTGCCTTTATTTATTGCCTATTTTACCTATGTCTCATCACTGATGTCTGCGAAATGAGTTAAGTATATTCTCAGAGTATTTGATTTTTAAATGTCAACTTTTTAATTTAAGTTTGATTTGCTTTTATTCTTTGATAGTTTTATAGATGTACATAATGAATTTTAGTTGTTTTCTCCATTTACAACTGTTTTTAAATGAGAATGACTGAGAAATATTCATGTGTTGTTATTTAATAATGCCAGATGTGTAGAAGAATTTTCAAGTCTCTGATGTTGCCTATGCAAGGATTTCTTATGTAGGAGATGTTTATCTCTGACATTGGAAATTCAAAATGAATTTTGGTGTGTTATTTGGAAGTTTGAACTACTTTTTGAGCTTCACACTCAACTATGAAATGTAGCATAAAGTGTTTATGCTGTACCGGTTTAAGCCGGTGTCATACATCAAAAGATACTGTGCAGTTGAATAGTCACCTAGTATAACAGATGCCACAAATGTGGAGCATCTCTTTCCACAGTGAGTTAAGATAAAAAAAAAAAACAAACCAAAAAACCCCATAAACTTCAGGGTTGCTACAGAAAAAGCAGCTTGCTTCTTATTCCCCCAATGACAAAATTAAAAACCACTAATCTAAATAAGGGGGTCTGGGCTTCTATTACATTGTGGCTAAAAATGACTTGGGAAGAAAGGGTTTATTTTGGCTCAGGAATGCAAGGCAGGAACTTGGGGGCAGGAACTGAAGCAGAGACCATGAAAGAACAGTACTTGTGGGCTTGCTCCCCATGACTCACTCAGATTGCTTTCTTATACAACTCAGCCACACCTGCCCAGGGCAGCACTGTTCCCAGTGGGCTGGGGCCTTCGCATCAATTATACTTTGTTCTCATAGTCCTTTCTCTGGACTGTCCTCTCCAACCAGTCTCCTACTTCTGGTCTTCTTACTCCTCCCAGATAGTTCTCCCTTGTGCATTAATTGCTCACATACCCTATCACCCTACCTTATTGTCCTCTACCTTTAGGTTTCACCTACTCCCTCATAATCTAATTATATTTTTATTTTATATTATATATGGATATAAATATACATATACACATGTAAAATTAAATATAGCTCTTGCATATGAAAGAAATGGTGATGTTTGTTTTGGTCTGGCTTATTTCAATTATCATAATAATGTGTCTGCTATTCAATTTTGTATGAGTGCCAAATTTCATTTTTATTTACAGCTGAGTAAAAGTCCAGCATGTATTTGCCATATGTCTTCTTTACTCATTCATTTGTTGAATTCATTCATTGAAACCATCTAGACTGGTTTCAGAACTTAGTTATTGTGAACAGTACAGCAGTAAGCATGGTGTGCAAACATCTCTGTGATATGCTGCCTTAGAGCCCTTCAGATATCCAGGAGTGATACAGCTGGATCCCCAAGTAAATGTAAGTTAAAACTACATTAAGATTCCACCCAGACACAACAGTTATCATTAAGAAAGCAGACAGCAGGTAGGGAGGTTAGGAAGACTAAAGAGGAATTGGGGTAGGGAAAATATGATCAAAATATATTATATACAAAAATTATAAATAAAAGTATTCAAATGCTAAAAAAGTTTTTAAAAAGAAAGCAAATGACAACAAACACCAGTGAGAATGTGGGGAAAAGAGTGACCCTTACACAATGCTGCTACTGCTGCTACATGTGTGCACCGCTGCTACGTGTGCGCACTGCTGCTACGTGTGTGCATTGCTGCTATGCATGTGCACTGCTGCTACGTATGGACACTACTGCTATGTGTGTGCATTGAAGCTGCATGTGTTCATTGCTGCTATGTGTGTGCATTGCTGCTACATGTGTTCATTGCTGCTACGTGTGTGCACCGCTGTATGCATTGCTGCTACGCATGTGTACTGCTGCTATATATGGGCACTGCTGCTACGTGTGTGCATTGAAGCTGCATGTGTTCATTGCTGCTACGTGTGTGCATTGCTGCTATGTGTGTTCACTGCTCTGCCTGAGTTCACTGCTACTGTATGTGTGCATTGCTGCTACATGTATTCACTGCTGCTATGTGTGTGCATTGATGTTACATGTGTGCACTGCTACATTTATGATGTAAATAAGCATGGAAATTCTTCAAAAAGATCATATCTTCTGAAATGGCTACATTGTTAGATATATTAAACATTTTTTCTTTTTCCTTTCATTCTGCAGCAAATCCACAAAATAAAATTCTGCCCTCTCTCTTTCCATCTTCCCCCATATCTAAAAAATAAAGCACAGCTGCCTGTAATAACAGGCGTATCTGGGAATAGTTCAGACCAAGATTCAGAAAATATGGGATTTGAATCTGGCTACACTTCATGTGAGTCATGCCACATATATTTATTTTTGTACGTGTGTGTTTTGTCTGCATGTGTTATGAATACCACATGCGTACTTGGTGCTCACAGAGGCCAGAAGGGGGCACCGGCTCCCCTGGAGCTGTAATTACAGATGGAGTGAGACGCCATGTGGATGCTGGAAACTACACCTATAGCAATCTTCTGCAAACGCTCTTAACTTCTGACCCACATGTCCAAACTCTGCAAGTTAATGTATTTATTACATTTTCCTGACATGATCTTCCTTCCTAGGATGCTGGTGACAGCTAAATTAAAATAAATAGAAATTACGATGATAAAGTGCTACATATATGGAGCCCCTCGGTGATGCTCAAATTTCTCACCCTCCCTCGATGCTCTGTGTGGAGCTGTCTGCAGCCTCCTCCAGCTCCTCACAAAATAGCCTGTGGCTTCACTGACAAGGATCATGCAGGGAGTGATTTCTTACCAAAAGAAAAAAAAAGTAAAGAATTGTTTCTTTCCCCAGTGAACTTTCTTAATGAAAGGGAAATATAACAGGGATAAGAAATATTTGCTGTAGCACGCTTAGCTATTAGAATCTTCCAAAATGAGAATGTTTCTGAAAGAAGGAAAAAAAATTTAAAAAGGAGAGAAGTGATAGGAAAAATTGGCAGTTTTGATACCGTAAAGACAACATTTTATAATTCAACCTTAGACCCAGATTTTGACTTTTGAATGAGTCCATTGGCTGAGAAGGTTTTGATCCCCAAATGTGGCAAGATGCCAGCTGGCAACTCTCAGGGCTAAATGCTGAGATGCCCCCAGTTTTCAGTAAGAAACGCGCATTTAGTTTATCCCAAATAAACAAGGCCTGGGCAGTGTTTGTTCTGAACTGTGCTTAAAGGCCCACAAGGTGAAAACCGACTTGTGGAAGGAATTACAATCCTATGCTGTGTTCACGGTGCTGTGATGTTTCTTTTTTTTTCTTTTCTTCTTTTTTCTCCTTCCTTCCTTCCTTCCTTCCCTCCTTCCTTCCTTCCTTCCTTCCTTCCTTCCTTCCTTCCTTCCTTCCTTCCTTCCTTCTCTTTCTTTCTTTGGGACTAGCTCTTCAAAATGAAACTTGCTGTTTCAAAACCGCAGTGTGACATTCCAGGCATTTGAACCTAGAGAGGTACAGGTTAGGGGGAAATGACGGGGAATTTGAATATGCAGTCCTCCTCTCCTCCGTGGGTTCTGCGTGTGTGCATTTAACCAACTGTAAATCAAAAGTGTTTGAGGAAGATGCATCTCTGTTGTTCATGTAAAGACTTTTTGCTGATTACTATTCTTTAAATAACACAGTGTAATGGCTATGCATATAGACAACACTCATATTTTACCAGATATCACAAGAAGCCGGGATACAACTTAAAGCCTACAGGAGTGTGTGCTAGTCTAAGTGCCAATACTGTGCCTATAAACAAGGGACGTAGGCATCTCTGAGTGTTGGTATGCTGGGATGGGATGCCTTAGAACTAATCTTCCGTGGATGTTGAGGGATGAACGCACTAAAGTACAGTTTAAAAAGTCTGGGATCCTTACACTCATCATTAACTAATTTGGCCCATTTCCTTAATGCTTCAATTTCACTTTTGCAACATTAGGATATTAATATGTTGAATGGCTTAGTATAGGTTTTTTGTAAGAAACTTGCCAAAAGAATTGAATCAGGATGGTGAGAGGAGTGGTGCACACTCTCTAATGCTACAGTAGCACCTGTGTTGTTGCTGGGGTGGGTGATCTGACTCCCTGCAGGTAGGGACAGCTGCCTTCCAAAAGAGGCCCTTGAACGGTGTGTTACACAAATGAAATGCGATTATCTTTGTGCATAGTATAGTCTGATTTGGAACAAGACTTTAGGTCTAATATAAAGATCCGTCAAATCAATCATCCAGATAAGCTTCTGTGGCCCCAAACTCCTAATTTAAAAATGTTGATAAATGAAGTAGCTCTTTAGTTAATAAATGAAGTATCTCTTTAGTTGTCCTTCGTCAGCAACATTCATTTTAATGGAAAGTGAGTTTACAGGGTTACATGATTGAACTACTGAGCCACGTCAGTGTTGGCAAATGATGGGCTAAATTATTGATGTTACACACTAATGAATTCTGATGAGAAATAAAACACAGACATTACGTTTCAAGTGGTTCATAATTATTTTTGTACTTTAAAAGCAATTTTATTCTTTTTCCAAATCATACGGGTTCTGTAAAACAAAAACACAGTTAGTGATTAAACTGAAATTATTGAGTTTGTGGCAAAGAAAAAAAAAACCTTCACTATTGCAAGTTTTCCTTTCTGGGAGGATAATGATATTCGCACTAGGTTTCCGATTTCCTATATGCTTCTGGGAAAAGATAATTAAATTAAATGTCTAAATTTTAAAACTACTGTCTTTTAAGAAGATAATCTGTTTTGAAACTATGGATGACGTTCGAATACACGTACTTATGTGCACGCTTACTGTAGTTGTGCTGAAACACTGTCATCCATTTGGGAGGAACACACAGAGGGCTTTCCACGAACTAGCTTTGTCTGAGAAAAAGTTATCTTCAAATACATGGTGTGGAATAAAGTTATAGCATTGTACAACAGCGACTGTCTGAAGCAGGCAACGTCAGGAAGTCATGTCTGAAGCTGGCCCAGAGTTCATTAAGGAACAAAGAGGTCTTACGATGTCCTTCAATAGTTCCTTGTGACACAGCAGTATCCACCTGAGATCTCAATTCTATAAGCCCATGGTATTTCTTTTTCTCCACTAAGGGTTGACTTAAGGGTAGGATGGCTCAAATCTGGAGCCTAGTTTGAAGAGATCAAAGGCCAGATTTTAAAGTTAAGAGAAATCAGTGTGCTCAGCTCAAAACGTCATCAGTCAACTGTTAGCCCTGGGTCTTTGCACAAGCACCCCAACTATTGTTTTGCCTTTTTACCCCATTGTGGGGTCAGCAGAATCTCTTTTGCTGTGAGGCTCTGGGTGTGTGCGTCACCAAGAGTAGACCAGGGCTTCTTTTATATATATATTTATTTATTTATTAAAGATTTCTGTCTCTTCCCCACCGCTGCCTCCCATTTCCCTCCCCCTCCCCCAATCAAGTCCCTCTCCCTCTTCAGCCCAAAGAGCCATCAGGGTTCCCTGAAGACCAGGGCTTCTTGTATCTGAAATATGCTATGCATATTTTATTGTTTTTGTTTGCCTGGACTTGACTTCATTTCAGGGAAAGCCTAAGCATGACTTCAGAAAAATACTCTTTACATGGATATTCCAAGTTAAGGTGTTGCTATTACATTTGCTTTTCTTCAATGAGAGTATACGCATATGCATACGCATAATTCTTTAAAAAGATCAAAAACCCAACAACAAAACTCCTTTCATCCTGTGGATTGATAGTATATGTAACTTATCACAGTCTTAGGGGAGAGAGAGAGAGAGAGAGAGAGAGAGAGAGAGAGAGAGAGAGAAAGAGAGAGAGAGAGAGAGCGAGCTTTATCTTAGCTCTGTAAGGTTCTATTCCCTTGCTCACGTTCACCGAGTCACTCTCTTCATTGCCCTGATTTCTTGTCATCAGTGATCCTGTGATAAACTTGGTATTGTGTATACCGAGGCTGCTCTTCCAATTTTTCTTTTTCTTTAATTTCCATCTTAATCTTTTACTCTTGTTATCATGGTGCCACTTATTGTTGTAGAATCCTGATACTTTTAAGTGAAAAATTGTGTGTCCAGGTTAATCTCCCATCAAAGCAGCATCATTATGTCATGATGATGCTAAGTTGTATGAAAAATACCTATTGGATATGCTCCATTAGTCACTAATTTTCAAACTCAAAGTTGAGGAACTCATCTCCCCCACACCACTGACATGGCTCCTCCACTTGAATAATGGGCTGCTGACATAAGAGTGAATTAAACAACTTAAAGTGCTGTTTCCTTTGTTGTTGCCAAGTACGAACCTAAGACTTGCAATATATAGCTTTCTAATAAAAGCAATGAGAAATTTGTTATCTTATTTTAAGATAAGAATATGTTGCGCTTAGTTATTTAACAAGATATAAGGGACAGAGAAATTAATTAGTAGAATGTGACTTTGATTAGAGCTTTTTTTTTATTGCCTCTCTGATGTATTATATTGGTATGTCTGTGGAAACAATGCATTTTCATCTTAGATATCAACATCGGAATTACACTATTGCATCATCTATCTTCAAATGGGAGATGCAGATCTATCATCCTTACCCACAGGCACTCTAGATGTTGCCAGATAAAACAATTGCACTGTCCGGAGAGATGTTAGAGTCCTAAGTTCCATGGCAAAGGTAGTTAACAAGAATCTAAGAACTGCACCATGGAGTTGAAGGAGAATGAAGGCACTCTGAGATGGAATAGGAAACAAGAATGTGTTGTTTCAGGGGCTGAAGAGGAACACCAGTAAATTGATGAAAGAATTTAACATCAGAGTCAGCATATAAAGGATAAATTAGGCTGGGTTACACTAGCAATCAAGAGCTTAATTTCCTTATGTACCCAGGATATTCCCAGGACCTCTCTTGGGTCCTCAATGCCGATTGCTAAATTAGGTATTAATTAAGCAATGGAGATATTCCTTCAGGGGGACTCACTGGTGACATGGCCTTGATCATTCACCTAGTCTCATTTTGCACTTTTCTCTATCTAAAGCTCTGCTCACAGAGACTCAGCAAACCAATGACTTTACCCAATATGAATTTCCAGTTTCACCATATGAGGTTCATCTTACTTGGGCTGTCTTAATTTTGTTAAAAACATCATCTGATATCATATGATTTCTCTCATAATTAATTTTCAGAAGTGACCTACATTATTTAGGGGATTTCCCTTCAAATATCTCCTATTTATTTTTAATCTTTACATTGTGACAAAGAATATCCATTACTATCCTGATTATCTAACACGTTTAGAGAGTCATGTTATGACCTAGCACACTGCACTTTGAAACGTTCCATGTGTACCACAGCAGACACATTTCTAGCTATCTTTGGGTGGGGTATCTTCCACAACTGTTCAGTCAATCCAGTTATCTGATGGAGTCCTTCAAATCTTTCATGGTTTGAGGTTTTAAAAATCTTCACGTTCTGCTTATTACAGAGAGGCAAATATTGGGACATCACACCATAAATGAGATCCTTTTATTTCTACTTTAAGCTTTCTTAGCATATGGACTATATATTTTAAACTTTTTTATTAGATGCATACATATTCAAGGTTGTTATGGGCAGTTATTATTTAACTAATTCCTTCTATTTAGGAGGAGACCCTCTTTATTCCTGACATTATTTACAGTTGTGAGGGGTTTATTTTCATCTGTTTGTATTATGCTTTGTGTTGATAGCATGAATTTTTTTATTCTTTCATTTCCAAGAATTTTCACATTTGTCATTACAGACATTACAAAACTTAATGACATTTTTCTATTGTGAATACATCTATTTTTCAATTGGAGTTTTTATTCTATCTATATTTAATATAAATTTAGTAGTTTTGGGTTTAGGGTCACTGTTTTTTTTTATTTTCACCAAATTTGACTAATATTTTGAGTCAATTTATTCTGTTTTTTTTTCTTCCTTCTTGTAGGTTAATCAAATACTTTTCAGTATTCTGTGCTAGTTTTTCTCTTGGTACTTTTGCTTTATCTTTGTGTTACTGCTTTCTATTTGGGGTATGGGGATTACAATAGGACTCAATATGTATCACTGAGATTCTGTCAAGGTAACATCATACTATTTCATATCAAATTTAAGAAGCAGACCAGAACACCTCTACCTCTCCTTCCATGCTTCATGCTACAGCTGCCATTTATGCTGCATTCATAGATAGATGCTACAAATCCTAAACCATGCTGTAAGCTTTAGTATTTAAATAAATTAAAATTTAAAAGTGTTTGCTCTTTTTTTGGTTATATTTGACCTCACTACTTTCTTCAGTTTTAGATTTTAGTTTTCTTCCCAGATTTTTGGCTGTTTTCAAAAATCATTTTTTGAGGTTTGCTCTACTTTTAGACAACAATTGCAGGAAATGTGAATATGATTTGGAGAAAGATACATACCAACATGTATAACTAAATAAAAACAGTAAAAATTCATAACTGTTGTCAAGAATAATTCACTTAAACATTTGCAAGAAAATTTAAAATTATATAAAGAAAAATGTCACAGGCAGATCATTTGATGAACTATTTATCATTGCTTTTGAGTATAGAAAGTTGACAATGTAACCATATTTTCTTCCTGGACCAGTTTTGAAGGATGCTTTCTGTTAGAGATGGTTGCTCTTGCCTCCTGTTTTTTCAGCTAGCCCCTTGGAGGTAGTCTAGTGTCGTCTGGCCATCATTGCTTCTGATGCAGTGTTAAAATTAGTTTTTAATTTTGTATGCTGTGGAACTGGTTCTATGATTGTTTCTTTTATCTTTGGTTTCCAGGAGTTGATTATAATATAAATGAATGTGAGTTTTATGTATGTATCTTTTGGATGGGGAGATTTTGAATTAATGTGATCTGCAATTAATATTTTAACTCAATGACCACATCAATTTATATACAATTTAAAGATTTAATTGTGCCCCCTTAGTAGATGATGAATTGAACTGTTTTACTACTATGAGAATGCCTGAGAAGCAAATGGTATTATGATTTGAGAGATGGAAGGTCATGAATGCTTACTGAATGCTAAGTAAATATGGTATTCTCCTGGAATGTCAAACTCAAATAGCCAATGCTGTCACTTTGTTGATGACTTAATCTCTTGTTTCCCATTGTCTTCCTCTGACACAATGAAATCTCAACAATACAGAAAAAATTTCCAGTACTGAGTAGCTATGAGCTGGTCTCCAACGGCCAGGACACCTGGTTTCCACACCTTCCTCCGCTCTTACACATTGATGCCAGTCAGCATGCTCTACCTGTTTGTGATTTGGTTTTCTTTCCAATAATATATGTTTACCACGACAATATGCCATACAGTTCTTTGACAATGATATTAATTAAAGTGCACAAAGTACTGAGAATAAGACACATTATAAGGACTACATGAGGACTTCCTTAAAACCAAAATAACAAGTAAATTTTAACTGTATAACCCTAGCACTCTAAGTCCCTGGTGTTTAAATTTACTTACTCCCCTTCATACTATGTTTTTCTTCCTTTTATATTCAACTACTTCTAGAAACTTTGTCCAAATTTCACCTTTGACAAAGATACTCTTCTGAATTCAGACCTAAGTAGCTCTCCCGGTTTCTAGCCAACCATAACAGTTATTGCCCACACTTGATTACTCTTAACCTTGTAACTAATTATTCTGTAATATCCTACAGAGCTGGTTCCTTCAACATTTAAGATATAGTTTAGGAATTATTTCTTTGAGAAAAGCTCTCTTCCCTTCTTAGACTGAAATCTTTTTGCTTTTAGTTTTACTTAAACAATGGGATGTTCCAGCCTTCTTTAGGAGATCACATCTCTTCGTGGATGGAGGTTGTCCCTTGCATTTAGGGACCCCTCAGTGTATACTAAAATTCCTTTCACAAGACAGTCCCTAAGAGGCACATTGGAAGGACCTGATATTCCTCAACTTAGCTTCGAATGGCTAAAGATCCAGGACAATAAGCATTGTGTGTCTCATCCTTGCATTCAGTAAGAAGGGAGTCAATTCAGTGCTTCGGTATGTCATGGTAATTCACTCCCCCAACATCAATCAAAATAACATTCTAGAGGCATAATTTTGCCAGGGAATGATAATGAGATAGTAAGTCCTAAAGGTAGGAGTATGAAGAAATGACCTAAAATCCCTTTCAGACACCATTTTCTGAATCTGAAATGATTTTTCAGCAATAAGTATTTGTTTGTTAGCAATAATCAGTTTGTGATGAGAACGGAATGCTGATTTTACAGCCAAAGGAAGGTATTTGGCTAACGTGTGACTCAATCATTTTACTGTTTTAACTAAGAGCATTTGTTTAATACTCTCTGTTTATATGCTTGTGCTTACTTTAAAAGCTGCAGAAGGAGTCAAAGGAATTGAACTCAGCCAAGCGTTTCTTTCATTATGTTATATGACCAGCAGTGTTGTGTACCTAGATGGAATTTCCTGAATTCCCAGGAGCTTGAAGTGTTTTGTGAAACATGGAGTTGCAAGATTTTATTTATTAATTAATTAATTAGTTAATTAATGCACAGCACTGAGGGTGGGACCCAGGGCCTCATATATGCCAAGCAAGCATTATATCACTAACTCTTGCTTTGTAAGCTTGTGGATGTGAAAATATTGTAAGGTACAAATAGGTTCATGTATAGTTAGAAAGTCTTTGGCAAGAATTAGTTGCATATTCAGAATTGCTTTATAATAATATCCATATAAGACATAAAAGAGAAGGGTTGGAGCTTATTAGTACAGGGCTTATCATATACTTCATTTCATGAGTTATGCTGACCGTGAGAGACACACTTAGTATGTTTTTGCTTATGTGTGCGGGTATATGTGTGTGTGTGCTGAGGCCAGAAGATTACTTTGGATAATTTTTTCTTCTTTTTTAAACACAGAATATCTCACTGGCCTGAAAGTTACTAATGCCTGTCTCTCCAACTCTGGGGACTGTAAGTGTGGCCTGGCTCCTCCCACTGACTCTTCCCCCCATATGGACTCTGGGCACTCTGGTCTGCCATGCTTGTATGGCAAGCACTTGGCACCGGCAGAGTCATCTCACTGCAGGGTCCTGATGGTACTAACCTAGCAATCAATCCACAGCCTCACTACTTACCTATGCAAAACTCAAACTAGGCTATTAAGAGAAATTGTCAGAATTCTCAGTTCTACACAGAAAAGGAGCTTTAAAATAGTACTTATATTTGAAATACTTACTTACATAAACTCTAATGGGAAAATCTTGTAGTGTAAGGGATACCGGCATGAAGACAGGACCGTGAGGCAGCTGGTAACCTGCCTGTGCAGCCTGGAAGCAGAGTAATGGCTACTGGTACTTCTTTCACTTCCAGCCTTTATCCAGCTCAGGCCCCTAGCCTAGGCGATGGCACAGCCAATTATTAGGTTGGGTTCTCTCACCTTAAGTACCATAGTCTAGACATTCTGTCATGGATGTGTCCCTACAGGAATCCTAATTCTGTCAAGTTTACAAAGGAGATTAACCATCATAGCCAGACATATTTTGCCAAACATTCTATAATGTATCTCTTCTCATGGTGATGGACGTTTACATTATGTTCATATTGTTTTTAACCATCAGTAACAGTACTATTAACAAACTCAGAATATACTTTTCTGCGGAAAACTGAAGACATTTCTCTAGTAAAAATTTAAATAGAAGGATGCACAGTTTGCATTTTGGTAATGGAAAAAATGAAATGCTTGATAAAATATGAAAGTTTACTTCTCTGAACTTTTATCGCCACTTGTCAATATCTCTTCAAAAATGTGAAGCTTTTAAGATTGAAAAAACAGTACTATTTTATTTTTAGCCATTTCTTTAATAAAGGAAAACATTTATTTGAGGTGGCTTATAGATTTAGAAGTTTAGTTCATTATCATCACTGAGGGTCATGGTGGCATGCAGACATGGTGCTGGAGAAGGAACTGCAGGTGACAGGGGGTATACTGTGTGACACACTGAGCACAGCTTGAGCAGAGGAAATCCAAAAGCCCACCCCTATAGTGACACACTTCCTCCAACAAAACCACACCTCCTAATATTGCCACTCCTTTAGGAGGCCATGTTTTTTCAAACCAACATGTCCTACTCCCTGACCCCCAAAGGTTTGTAGCCATATCATAGTGCAAAAATACATTCAGTCCAACTTCAGAAATCTCCATAATCTATAACACTTTCAAACTTATTTAAAAGTCTAAAGTTCAAAATCTCCTCTGAGATTCATGCAGTCTCTTAACTGTAATTCCCTGTAAAATCAAAATAAAAAAAGCAAATCGCACACTTCCAGCATATAATGGCACAGGATATACATTCTTATTCTAAAACAGAAGAAAGGGAGAATAGTGAGGAAATACTGGACCAAAGCAAGACCAAAAACAAGCTGGGCAAATTCCAAAGTCAGCATTTCCATGTCTGATCTCTGCAGATCTCGAACTCCTTTCAGCTTTATTGACTGCAACACACTTTTTTCATTGGGCTGGTTCCAGTCCCTGTTAGCAGTTTTCGTGGGCAGGTCCCACAGCACAGGCATCTCCAAAGTCTTGGAGTCTCCAAAGCAATCCAGGCCTCATCTTCATAACTTTTCGCAATGGCCTCTCTAGGCCTGCAAGCAGGGACACCCCTGGCATAATGCCCAGCCTCGACAGCTTTCCTTAGTCACAGAGGGAGATTCCACATCCCCTTTCTTCTATTCTTGATTCCAGAACCACGTGGCTGAAGCAGTCAAGTTCAGCTCTTTGTTGGGACTGAAATATGACCCCTTGTTCAATGACATCTTCACCAGCTTTCTCTTTTCAGTGGTTCCTTGCTTTCCTTTGTCTTCTGAGTACCAGGATTAAAAGTGTGTAATCAAGTGCCTTTCTATTGGGCATTGGCTTCACATATGCCATTTAGCAATATCTTCTGAAATGTGCTCATTTTCCTATTGGGATATATATTTTCTGCTTTTTAAAAGAAATCCTTTTTACTGCTGAGCCAACTCTCTAGCTCCCTTATATATATTTTAGCAGATATTTTGAATGCTAGTTATTCAATGACTCTAATTACTACAGGTCCAGTTTCCAGTACACTCACATGGCAGCTAAGAACCATATGTAATTTTAGATGTATATATACAAAATTAACAGTTTCAAATAAGCATGATACATTATTTCATATTTTATGCAGTTTGGAGATAGACCAGTATTTTTTATCTTATAAAAAACATTGTTTTCTATGTTTGGGGAATTTACCTTATACCTCAGCTAGCAAGTGAAAAATCTATATTTAAATGTCCAAACACATGTGAGGTTTTCCCTGAGTTCTTAGAATCATTCCCATTTGTAAATAAAGTTTTATTGAGACACATAGGATACATTTATATAATATTGACCATGACCTCTCTCTATATAAAGGCAGAGATGATATAATTATATTTCTGGTTTTAGTGTTCAATGAAAGAAGTTTACCAATTATTGCATTGTGTTTTACAGGCCCTTTGCATCGATGGGTTCCTCTAACTTAATAAATATATCCTTTGATTTGTTTTGCTACAGAGTGATATAAATTTTCAATGTCAACTCAACACATTTTGTTTTTCTTACAAAGTGTCAAAGCTACTCTTGAGGACTTATTTATAATCACCTAAAGCCTCACTGAAAAATCTTGTTAGAATTTGAGTAGGATTTGATTTAAACTTATGGACTTTTGAGCTGTCATTTCCTTTGCTTACTCTTAGGAGCTTTGTATTTCAGGTTGACATGATAAATAGCTGTCTTATTAGTTCTAATGCTTCCTGGTGGATAGATGGTTCCACAGCTACAAACACTGGCTGCTGTTGCAGAATACCTAGGTTCAGTTCCCAGCACCAACATGACAGCTCACCACCATCTGAAACCTCACTTGTGATGAATCTGATACCCGTTCCTGTCCTCCGCAGCTCATAGATTCATATGCTCACTTACATACGTGAGGCAAAACACTCACACACCTAAAATAAAGATACATAAATCTTAAAATATGCCAATGCTTATTCTTTCTCTTAGTAAGAGAAACATCATAATGATGATAATTAATTTTTTTTGCCTTTTTTATACAGTGTTTCTATCTCATTTATTATTTTATAAAACATACGAAACTGGAGGAATTTTGCTATATGTTATTTTGTTGCTTTACTATTAGATAAACATAGTTGCTCTTAATAATTACTGCTTAATGTACATTGAATAAAAAGCTCCTCCTTTTGACTACTGTTTGTATTAAATTACATAAATATATTTTCTAAAGTTGAATCCTTGCATTTCAATACACGATATTTTTTTTTGAAGAAAGAATGTTAGTATTTTTTATTGATAGTAACAGTGACGTTGTCACTGAGAGCTTTCCTTGTGTCACATTCTGTTCTGTTTTCTAAGGTTAACTGATAATCCTTTTAAAAAACATATGTATTACAATATGTTATATATATGGATACAATGTAATGTATGACAGAAAAAATATATACATATATGTATATATATATTCTTCATGTATGCATACAATGTAATGTATGACAGAAAAATATATACATATAGGTATATATATTCTTCATGTATGCATACAATGTAATGTATGACAGAAAAATATATACATATATGTATATATATTCTTCATGTATGCATACAATGTAATGTATGACAGAAAAAATATATACATAAATATATATATATATATATTTATATATTCTTCATGTATGAAAGGACCTATCTCAGACTCAGGCTGACTTGCTAAATTTTGTTTCAGTCTTTGTATGCCCCTATGAGCCCTGGTTAGTTGATTTTGTGACTCTTGTTCCCCTTGGACTGTAAAGAAGGTCAGCAGTTCAAGTTTAGGCTTACAACCAAAAACGTAGAACTAGTTTTGTAACCATAATTACTAGAGAAGATGTCATGAATATAAAGATTGGGTGATAGGAGGAGTTTGAGGTGAAGACAGAGAGGAGAGAAATGTTGTACTCATGCATAAAATTCTCAAAATATACTAAATAAAAATGATAGAATTCATTAATAGTCCATATTTTGGTTGTGGATTCATTTATTTTTATTTGGATTATAACCACATGTTATTTTACATATCCTGAAGTTTGTTATTGATATGTTTTAATAGATTTTTTATCCATAAGAAACACAAATTTGAACATAATACTTTGTCTCAGTCTTTACTTCTTAGGTTACAACAAAAATTTTATTCTTCTTTTGAGAATTTCATATATTAATACTACTATTAATTATATTTACATCATTTACACCTTCCTTTTCCTCTCCTTCAACTCCTCCCAAGTCTCTTTTATTTCTTCTCGAGTTCATAACCTCTTCTTCCATGATTATTGGTGCACATATATATTTATGAAAGCTACAGTGCCCATTAGTGTTGCTGAGTGTAGAGAGGACTAACCTCTCACCCATTTCTTTCTTTCTTTCTCTCTCTCTCTCTCTCTCTCTCTCTCTCTCTCTCTCTCTCTCTCTCTCTCTCATTGACTGCCTGCAGCTTCTCATCAAGAGTGGAGTCTTATGAGCTTTAAATGTTTTTTGTTTGGATTCCATTTGCTTTAAATATATAACTTCTAAATAAAACAGTCTTTGCCTTCATGACTAAGTTGCAAATCTGTAACATCAAAATGCCTTGTGAAACTGTTTATAGTCATCCAATCATTAAATGTTTATCTATATTTTTCATTTTCTATACTTCTCCTTCCTTCTTACCCTTTGAATTATTCAAAATTTATGGTACTGCTTTCTCTCAGATAGCTTAGCGGTGATAACTATTTCTAGACTCAGAAAATATTCTTAAATTATTGTAGCTATATTAGAATATCATTTATATTACTACCTAAAATTGTCAAATAAGATTTTCTCAATTTGTCAACACTCAACTGTAATACATCTATTCATATTTTAAATCTGTGATGCATGTGGTTTCACAATTTCTATTATTTCAAAAAGATTCCACAGAGGTATTCTGTTATATCATGTAGCTAAGTGATTTGGTTCCCTTTTTCCCTCTGTGTGTATTAGGATATATATATATGTACATGTATATATATATATATATATATATGTATATGTATATATACATATATATAATTTTCTATATATGGGATATATATATATCCCATATTTCTATTTATGAATGTAAGATCATAGGCACTTGGAACTGGAAGGAAGGCTTAAAGCTTATCGCATTCAATTCTAATCAATTTACAAGCTCAAAATTATTCTGTTTATGGTGTTTTGAGAGTCATAATTAGTTTATTTTGAAAAAGATGAACAAGGAAGACATGATTTCGCAATTTGAAAAAGTTGGCATACTGGTGGGCAAAGGGGTGTTGATATACCAAAGGGACACTGTAGGAGGAGCAGGTGCCCTGAACTGAGTTTCAAAACATTCATTCCCACTAAAAGTCTGCAATATCTTTTTGCCTTTTCCACCTGAGTGTGTCTGCCTGGTTGGGTAAAGCAGGGCATGCTTGACAGAAAATGTATTCCTATTGGGCACAAAGCGACTCCCTAATCTTTCCCACCCTTTGGTCCTGTTGCCGGCTTTGAGAGATCAACAAAGCATATGGTAACCTTGTATTTCGGTCCTTAGATGCTTACCTTTCAATCCAGTTTGCTCTGTGCTTTTCAATCCATGTTTCCTCCCCTCCTCCTTCCCCCATCCTTCTTATTACTGATTCTCTCAACAGTGTTGATATAGCTCCGCAACTATGTTTTCTATGTTGAATAAACTACTGTCCATGTGCCATGCCTAAGAAAAAAGTAAGATGGAATTGATCCTTCCAGAAAAAATGCACTCCTGCTTATGTAATCCGAGATCACATTTGCATGTGTTGGCTGCAGCTCTGTCTTTTGAGTGATTGATCAGTGCTCAGACTATTTGCTAAATGAGATGTGCAAGAGGTTTACCATGCTACTACAGGATCATGTGAATTAAAAACAAGAAAGAAAACAAATTGCAGGAAAAATGAAATGATGCGACTCAGTATTGTTTCACACACATGCAGCCAAGACTATGCAGAAGCGTATCTACTTTGTCAAAAACATGGCGATAGACTTGGGACTTGCTCTTGCTTTGTAGCTGTCTACTTTGAGTTCTATCAAAACCATGGTCAATATAATTAGAGTTTTAAAAGTATATACAAGGCTACAAAGTCAAATATACCAGTACTTTATTCTGGTTATCATTAATCTTCCTGGCTTCTGCTTGGTCATATAATTCAAAAGCTTCTTCGATCCTCCTGGTTTTCTGCCGTTGCCTGAGGATGAACCAAAGGTCGTCTTTTCTCTTTAACACGTGCATTGTGTTGTATTTAGTTACCACCAATTAGTTTTTCAAAAGGTTCAGCAGATAAATTTTGCTCAGTAGTTCACTAGTATCTTACAGCACCATCTTCATAGTCATTTAGAAATAGAGACCGTTTCGATTCCCCGACATAACCAGAGTGAACCCTGAGATCAAGTTCTCTGAAAATGGAAAGTTAGTGTATGGGACGTTAAGCAATGTTTGTGATGTTGAATCAGATGTAATTTCTGACAGCCAGAGGCTCCTCCGCAAATGTACTAAGTGTCCATCATGGCTGGCTAGATGGACATAGTAAGTGAAGCCAGGCTTATTCAGGACTGTCAAATGTGGGACAACTTAATACCGTTCTTCTAAAATATCTGAGGAAGAATGTTGCTCTTGTCGCTAATACAGTAAGCGCTGGGGGATCCTAGAAACTTCTAGAAAAGAAGGTGCAATGGCAAGCATGGAGAGTCTGCAATGGAAGTGCTAAAGTGATGTGTAGAGAATAGTGCTGGTGACCAAGGTCAATGAAGGTTAGTGACCTGGCAGAAGCCGGTAGGGTTGGACTTGGAAGACTTTTACACTGACTGAGTCAGGTGTTCCTTACAAGGGGCAAGCAAGAAGTACATTGTAGAAGAAGGGAGGGTGTAAGTAGGAGAGAAGGAGAAGGAACAGGAACAGACCAAAGGGGCAGCCATGGAGAGTGTTGAGGTTGGGAAGGCTGGTAGGAAGGGGTCCTGGAGAGTGGCATATACTACATTATCCGGTTTATGCACAGGACGATCATATGCTTTCTTGGCATATGTTTGTGGCATGATTTTAGACGTTGTAGCTTCATTTTTAAGGAAAGTTAGCGTTCAAACATTCTAAAATAAAGGCACCTATTGTAGAGAAAAAAATGCAGCCACTACCCCCACTCCCTCACAAATACACTAAACCAAAACCAAGCTCCCTGCTGTGTCTCTAGATACCACTGGAGTTTCCTTCTTCGTCCCAAGCTATCCCTTCACTTCCGGATTACTTATTGCCACAAACACAGACAACCCAGAGTCAGTGTCCTCAAAAAACAGAAGGGTGCATTTCCAGTGTTAAATAGAACAAAGATTGTTTGAAGGTTATGGGTAAGCACTCATCTTTCAGATATTTAAGTGACATTATCAGGCTTTGTAAACACATCATAATTCACAGTGAGAATTTGCAATTTGTAGGATTTATAAGAACATAAATATTTAGGGAGAATTTTGGGATTTTTCTACAACCCTAAGTCATTGGAACACCCCTAGACCATCAGAACCTGGGGAGAGAAGTAGGATGAGCACTCATCGCATGTTTTATTTCAAATGATATTCAATTATTTAGTTTCTACTTCTCTCTTAATATGCTGTATGTTAAAGGATTTTTTGAAATGAAAACAAATGCTTCTGAATTCTAAACCAATCTAACAGCCATTTGCACATGAATTTCCATTGAGCTTTTCTGTACCTAACAACACTTTAATTTCTTCCACTTTATTTCAGTTTTTCTATAACTCATTCTTAATCGAACCAGTATGGAAAGCAGGCATTACTCACAGGGAAATGCTAGAAACAGACACCAGGAAAAAGGGAATTTGAAATTGCTTAGTAATTGTGGAAATTCCTTGAAATTTTTTTTTTCTTGTAGTCAAAGCAGCATAAAGCACATGTGTTTGGGGTCCAGTGTTTGTCACTGATCATGCCACTTCCTGACAACCATGGTTCTAAGAACCACATTGCTGCTCTGTGTTAAACGGGACAGGTCATCTTGTGTTCTTTTGTTTCTTCTTAAAATAAAATAGCATGTGTTTTCCTTTGGGACGCCATGTTTAACACACTTTATGACATCTCAAATGGCAAAGCATTGGCTTGGAACAACCTTGAGTAACATCCCTACCAAGAGTCTTCACATGACCAGCAGGGGTTTCTCAAACCTTGCAGACTCGTAAAAAAAAAAACCAGTGGGTCATTAAATGCTTGTCCAGATTCAGACACAAGCAGCAAAATGTCGCATGTACCTGGAAGCGCAGTCACGTTCTAGGACCAATTGTCATAGTTTTCAAATAGAGTCACTGCCATATACACTTAGAAGTGTGAACCAAATAGAAGGAAAACAATAACAGGTAAACAGGACAAACACAAGACCCATCCTTTTGATAAAGCACACTTGGCACTGAAGTATTCCCAGAAAATTACGATGAACATTTTTGAAAGCAAAACAGTGTTGGAAAAGCACTTAGTGTGCAGGCATGAGGGCCTGAGTTTGGGTCCCCAGGATTTACATAAAAAATTCTTGGTGAAACACAATAATAACATGTGCCTGAAACATTGTTCTTGTGGCGGGGGTGGGGGGTGGGGGTGGGAATGGGGGGGGGTGGGGAGTGGGGAGGCACCAGGAGAATACAAGTCAGTCTCTCCCAGACAGAGCTCCAGATGGTATTTTAGTGAGAGATTCTGTCTCAAAGAGGGCGGAGAATGATTGAAGAAGACACACTGTGTGGAATGACCCCTCCCCCAACACAAAGCAGAATGGGGCTCACAAAGCTTGGAGGCTAGCAAACACAGTTTTAATAGCATGTATGTGTAAAAACTCTCTCTAAGGTTTGTGATAAGTCAGTCCCATCTCCCTATTCCCTCAAAGTATGCATGGCATGTGGTATGTGTTTTCACCTGCTGAATTCATCCTTCATGCAGCCCTAGTCTATCAAAGAGGTTAAAAATTTATAAAACTCTAATGGGATATGGTTTCAATGCTTCATCACACACCGCGTCATTTGCTTTCCAATCTCGATCAGAATAATCTCGCCTCTTTCGCTGCAGTCACCTACCTGCACCGCTAATATTTTCTGAATGCTGTCCTGGGATTCCCCCTGGAACTTGGCCAGCCGGTTCTGGTTAAAAAGGATCACCAGTCTGAAGTATTCTTGCCATTGACTGTCCAGCTTTTCTTGCAGCTGACAGAGCTAAAGGCGACAGGGAGGGGAAAAAAACACAAGTCAGGGGAGGAGAGGAAATTAATGGCACTGTTCAAGAAGAATGATGGGGGGAAATATAGAAAGCAGCCAATGGCCCGTTCCGCACTGTACGGACCTGACAGGAATTTCACAGTCTCTTGACTTTTCAGCCCACTCATGTGCACTCGTCAGAGACCAGTCACATCTGGCCGCCAGGATGGGGGGTTAATTTTCTCTAAATGCCTCAGCAGTTTTGTTCTAGCTGGAGCAAACTCTGTGACTGCAAAGCTGATGAGTAAAATATTTCTACTTCACCCAGTTTAACTCAAAACCGATAGCCTCAGGACATATTGAACCTTTCTGTTTGGAAAAAAAAAAATAAACCCCAAACCTTTTGACGCTCTTTTTGAACGGCACATCAGGTCAAACCAAAGTTTAAAAAACGTAGCCTGAAGACTTTGATGGACATTGCTGCATCTTTTTTGCACTCTTATAGCTTACTATGGCTGGCAATGTGCGTGTCAGAGCGTGACAAAACCAAGGAGAATTAACTTTGCCATCAACTGCGGAGGAGAGGAGAAAAGGTATGGAGGGGATTTCCAGCAAGGACTCCCAATTAATCTGCCTCCCTCTGATCACATGACAGGGAAGCATGTCAACATTAAAGTACAAAAGATGTAATGTTTAGAAGTGGGCACTTTTAACTTAGGACCTGCAGAAAGAAGCAGAATTTTCTTATGAGTTCTATCATACAGGGGAGTTTAATAGAAAAACCATCAACAGCTTATATTAGAAAATCAGCAGTTTTGCAAAGACCAGGAACTCTTTCCTTTCAACAGCTGGCATTCTGTAAGAATTACTGTCATAAGTCGATATTGTAAAGGGATAAATATAACAAAATTAACAAGAAACTCCATTTACAAAAGCCAAAATAGTCACATATTATAGCCTGCCCATGAAAACTCATTTGGGGTTTGGTAGTATGAATAACCCCTTAGTGTGCTTTGCAAAATGGAAAGAAACAAATTTATAACAAACACAAATTCATTTGAATATCTCTTCACACCTACAGTAAACCATGTCAAAATATGGTTGTGAGCAGAGCAGAGGTACACGAATGAGATGCTTTGTATAACATCCAAGAAACCATGCCTGAATCTTAGAAATTTTGCTATGTATAGTCACTCAAAATTTTTTAGATAAAGTGATTTTGAATTCCCAGTGTTGTCTGTGAGTTTTTATTCTCAACAATCTCCTTAGGCTTCGCCACCCCTCCCTCACGCACATGTAGGCTCGGTTCACAGAAAAATGAAGGCACTGCTATGGGTTAATTTGCCAATTTAACACAAAAATATCTGTTATACATGTTTGTACTTAGTTGATGATGAACTACATAATTCAGAACAAATTGGTGGAAATTTTGGATTATCCAGACTACCAAAGTAACGTCAGCAAACTAAAGATTACCATTTCTTTGGAAAAGAAGTTCAGTACCATATTTTTCGAAAATCTGCTTTTTTCTCAACACAAGCCAAATCAGATGGCAGGTGGTGAACTGCATGCTGATACACTCATTGCTGCATGTAGAAATGTTAGTTTTCATTTGCTATGCACACAAGTGCATGGATGGTCCCAGTAACACTATCACAACTGCGGTAAGGACAGGAGGAGGATATGGGATTAGAGCTGTGCAGGATAGGTAGAAGTTAGCCTTGACCCCGTGTCATCCAAGATATGCAGCAATGACTTTAACAACTTGTCAATTTGTATCGACAACAATGTGCAAGAGAGATCTGTATTTATAAATGATCAATGACTTTGGTCTGAAACAGGACAAGGCTACAGAGTCTGCCCGGGAGAATTTGTTGGACCCGAGTAAAGAGAAAGGAAGCTACAACAAAGCTCTGGAGAGGTATTTAACACAAACTGAAAACTTTGTGACATCATACTTGGTCTTCAAGTAAAATGCGATCTGTCAGACATGATAGTTTGTTTTTGAAAGGCAAAATCTTGGGAAAAAAGGGTATAAAATATCTTACTTGTTTATAAACTAAAATTATCAGGAAATTATCTTTGCTTATTGAGTAACTCATCCTTGAATATTATACCTAGAAAATATATTAAAATACACTGATGTGTAGTTCTGTATATTCTGGTTCAATAGGCTAGAGGCTTAGATAAATATTCTCAATAAAGTAGCTATATAATAACAATAAATAAATGCAACTCATTAATCAAAACCTATCTATAAATAGATTTGGGGGGTTCGAGGCTCTGAAGAGATATAACAATTTTTTTTTACAAAAATAATCCTTTGATTTTCTTAGTTTCTTCCTGCCAGTAGATCATAGGTTACTGCTGTCTGCTGGAGGTTCCTTCACACAGTCTCTTTGCCTGCCTACTGTCCAGAAGTCAGCATTTTTAAGAGTTTACCTAATTTTAGCTTAAAGCTTATATTCCAAACCATGATGTCATCATGATTGGAATTCAACCACTTCCCCCTTTTTGCCTTTAACAATAGTTGTGGTTTCTGGTTAAGCGTTGTGAAGATTTCTACAAGCAAGCTAAGTGCTGCAGATATGAGCCTCAAATTATCTTGATATAGGTGCGCTGTGCAATGAGCAATTGCTTACACCTGTCGGATATTAATAGGAAGTGAATTATAAACTTTGCACACATATCTCATGTTTCCATCAGTTGTATACTTATATGTTCATCCACTAGATTATTGAAATATAAAAATTTCAAGGCAAAAGCAAGTGGAAGTCTATCCCATTTAAACATAGAATAGGTTGTAGATAGTCAAGACTAAGCCTGACATAACTGTTCCTATTTGGGTGTGTCTCTTTTGTTCCCATCAGGTAACATTGGATGTCTCACCGAAAGGCTTGGCAGTAGATGACACACCAGGCATAGATCAGGCCTTACTTTTGATCCCTGATGCCACCAAGCAACATCAAACTCTACAGATTGGGAAAATAAGCTAATGTATTTTTTTTTGTTTTGTTTTTCTTTCTGGAGAATATTTTCTGTGTGAAGGATGGGATTATCTGGGAGTTGGTTTAGCACACAGAAGGCCTTATTTTCCCATGAGATGCCATAGCACTTGGACACAGCTCCATGGATAAGACCTGTTTGCCACAGGGAATGATAAAATATTATATGAGCCAGATATAAGACAAAGATGGGCAATGCAGTTTGCAAAGGGAGGAATTCCTGGGTTTGTGTTAGTACCATGGCTGGATGGTAGTGCTTCTCATGCACACAAGCCCACTGAGGAGAAGCAACTGGACCCTGATCTATTTCTTTTCATTTGTCTGTATTCTTGCTCAAAACTACCACAATGACCTAACATCTATCAAGATGTGAGCCCAGACTGGTATCCTTCGAGTAGAGAAGATCATTAAGAACCGACACAGAAAGAAAAACACCAAAACCAGTCCTTGGTAGACAGAAACAAGAAAGAATGGAAAGTTTCTGAAAAGAAGTTTTCTTTCTTTGCAACAGAGAGGGACCACAACCACAAGCAATCAAAATGTAGAGTTAGTTGTAGGGCCTAGTACTAGTGTGTACATAGGCAGGGCAACTCCCACACCTAGGACTCAGGGGACATGAGAGAGGAGTCATTGAGATTGTAAAAGCCAGAGGACCAGGGGGTGTGCTGGGAGACTGTGTCTCCTAGTAGCATCAGAATGCACACCCATAAAGTTTCACCAGCATGACTGCCCTAAGGTAGATGAACAATGACAACAGGAACAGACATGCCAAACTGGATAAAGAAAAGTTCACAATCCTCAACCCGACCCAAGAACTGAAGGCAACTGACAAAAGCTGGAAGCAGGAGAGGTGGCCTTCCTCAGGGAGGAGCACATCAATTTTTTGTCCCGTGTCAAGTGGTCAGCCCTGAAGTCATACATTCAAGGAACATTATATGGACCAAGAAGATTATATCTAGGAACATCTATGTATATAAATATATGCATGCAATAGCTTCTTTAGTAAAAGAAGGAACTATGAGTTTGAAAGAAAGCTGGAAGTAGTCAATGAAATGGTTTGGAGGAAAGAGAAGGAAGGAATGGTGTAATTATAATCCCAAAAATTTTATAGCAAATTAGACCCTTAACCTAGATAGTTGCTGCCTCCAGATTACTGCCCTGCTTGAGCTCCTGTCTTGACTTCCTCCAATGATGAACAGTGGTATGGAAGGATAAGCCAAATGAACCGTATACATTTGCTTTTGGTCATGGTATTTCATCACAGCAATAGTAACCTAAACTGTGATGAATTGGTACCAGGATTATGCTATTAATCACGTTTTTAGAAGGATTGTGGAAAGGTTTTGGAACTTTGGACGAGAAAGTCCAGAGCTGAGAGCTCAAAAGGTTGTTCTGTAGCAGCTTGGAGGATAATAATATTGAGAACAGTGCAGAAAATAAAGTCCTAGCTTGTGAAATTTCAGAGGGAAACAAAGACTCTACCAGACCATTTGTGTAAAGAATATGTGGCTCTGGGTTCTGGTTATTTAACAAGAGGCCAGCACCACTGAAATTAAACCTTTGCTTTACTGGGACAGTTGACGCTGGTCAGCTGGAGCTGAGAAATTAGTGGTAATTAATAAGAAACCAACATCATTTGGGTGGAATCTGTTGGGAAGTGTTTCCTGAGAGCACACATAAACTATGATCTAGCAGAAGCTAATGTCGTACCTTGTGCCGGTAGCCCAGATCAGTAGTGTAAAATTTATTCAAGTTTTGAAGGCATGAAGGGGTCATGGAGAAAAGCTGAGGCTTGGCACTATGAAGAGAGCCCATGAAAGGCTATGGGTGAAAGTGTAGCCCAGGTGCATTTTGGAGATGCTAATACCATGGGATGATCACCTAGGGCAGCAGCAGTGGTGGAGTGGAGCCAGCCAGAGCCTAGAAGACAAGTTGTGTGTGCTTCAAAGGACAGATCTAGAGAAGTGACCCAATCCCTTTGAAGGAGTCCAGATAATCATGAGTGAATTCCAGATAATTGGGAATAGTATTGTCTATGCTTTTGGAGTTTGGTTTTGCTTTGTTGAGAGTACTACTCTACCCTGGTTCTTCTCTCTTGAAGTAAGAAAGTATTTAATTTATTTTTGATTTGATAGGAACTCACTGTTGAGAGACTTTGAATTTTATAAGACTGGATTTTAAAAAAAAAGACTGACTATTTTAAAGAGACTGAATTTTAGTTGTATGAGTTTTTAAAGATTGTGGGACTTTAAAAAATTGGAGTATTTCCTACTGTGATGTATCTGTTAATGTGATACCTTGGGCATGAATAATAAAGAAAAGGTTGTGGCTTAATTGTGATGTGTTTGTGTGTCAAGCTGATACGGGTTCTGTTGTGCTGATTAGTTTTAAGTCACCTTGACACAAACAAGTCATTGGAAAGGTGGAAGCCCCAATTGAGAAAAATCTCTCAATAATACCTCAAGAGACTGGGTTGTAGGCAAGCCCGTAGAATAGCTTATTAATAGCTTAGTAATTGATCTGGGAGGGCCCGGTCGCTCTGGGTAGCGCCATCTCTGGGATGCTGGTCCAGGATTCTATAAGAAAGAAGACTGACAAAGTCATGAGGAGCAAGCCAGTAAGCAGAACGTCTCCACAGCCTTTATATAGACTCCAGCCAACAGGTTCCTGCCCTGCTGGAGTTCCTGTCCTGGCTTTCCCCTCATGGAACAGTGATGTGGGAAAGGAAGTCAAGTAAATGAACCCTTTCCTTCCAAGTTTGCTTTTGGTTGTGTTTCATCGCAGCAATAATAGCTCAAACTAAGACAGACATGTTCATCTTTGATGGTAGGCAATAAATCAATATGCTCCAGTCATCAGTGGTAAACATCCAGGAAGCTGTGCAGATTTGTGTGTAGCTTCCTACTAAGATTGTGGGGATCAACCTGCAATTTTATGCAAAAGTTGATGATATTACACAAGTTCTAGATCAGAATTCTCAGTGTTGTTCTCAGACCCTCTGTATCAGCACCAGCTCAGCTTCTTCTAGAAATATAGCTGCACTGATTGACAGAATTAGGCACCCTGGGACTCAGCATCAGGCTTTTCCATAGACTGGTTGGTCTAGTGTGCAATGACACTTCACAGTTTCTGTCCTGAAAAAAAAATGAGCATATCCTTTCAAGGAACAACAGCAGCAGCAACAACAACAACAAAACAAAGCACAAAAACCAAATCAAATAAAATTGAATCAAATCAAAACAAAATATAACCAATTGCTTCAAACAGTGGAAATCTGCAACAACTTAGTTATCTGTCACTGGAGTCATGAAGGACTGACTGAGGTATGAGTATAGCCCAATGCTCACTAGACTTTAAAATGAAATAAAATATGCAAGACTTTTAAATGCTATGTATAGCACAATACTACAGAAAGTTTACAAACTGAAAAATAATGCTGTGTACATGAAGTAACTCGACTGTTACTTCCAACAGCATTAAGGAGAAAGCAGGATGGCAGAACTGAGGCAATGCTGCTTGTCAAATCTGAGATAGGAGGGGGCTCACATTAGGAAGCGCAGGTGGAGAGAGAGGCAAGCCTCGCATTCATCCAAACATGCAAACTCATTGCCTGCACATACAGTGATACAGGCACATGCTTACTTCCTCATTATCTACATATGCCCTTAACGTATCGTGTACTGAATTATTTTATTAACAAATAAGAGACACTAGTTAAGCTGATGTTTCACTGAGAGGGCCCCTGCCATTTTCTGTGGCTTGAAGTCATTTACTTTGGAGAATATATTGTAATTTGGCTTTCAAAACAGTATCCTATTACACATGACCATCTGCTGACTTAGAAACTGGGATTGGTTTTTTTTTTAAATTTATTTATTTATTTAAGATTTCTGTCTTTTCCCCACCGCAGCCTCCCATTTCCCTCCCCCTCCCCCAGTCAAGTCCCCCTCCCTCGTCAGCCCAAAGAGCTATCAGGGTTCCCTGCCCTGTGGGAAGTCCATGGACCACCCACCTCATCCAGGTCCAGTAAGGTGAGCATCCAAACTGCCTAGGCTCCCACAAAGCAATACGTGCAGTAGGATCAAAAACCCATTGCCTTTGTTCTTGAGATCTCAGTAGACCTCATTGTCTCTATGTTTTTTCCCCAAGACGGTTTTATCCCAGGCTTTTTCAAACCCAGGTCAGCTGGCCTTGGTGAGTTCCTGGTAGAAAATCCCCATTGTCTCCGTGTGTGGGTGCACCCCTCGCGTTCCTGAGTTCCTTGCTCGTGCTCACTCTCCTTCGTCTCCTGATTTGGACCTTGAGATTACTGTCTGGTGCTCCAATGTGGGTCTCTGTCTCTGTCTCCTTTCATCGCCTGATGAAGGTTGATATTCAGGAAGATGCCTTTATGTTTTTCTTTGGGTTCTCCTTCTTATTTAGCTTCTCTAAGATCACGTATTAGAGGCTCATTGGCCTTTGTTTATGTCTAGAAACCAAATATGAGTGAGTACATCCCATGTTCCTCTTTTTGGGTCTGGCTTACCTCACTCAGGATCGTGTTCTCTATTTCCATCCATTTGCCTGCAAACTTCAAGAAGTCCTTGTTTTTTATTGCTGAGTAGTACTCTAATATGTATATATTCCATACTTTCTTCATCCATTCTTCAACTGAAGGGCATCTAGGTTGTTTCCATGTTCTGGCTATTACAAACAGTGCTGCTATGAACATAGTAGAGCATATACTTTTGTTGTATGATAAGGCCTCTCTTGGGTATATTCCCAAGAGTGGTACTGCTGGATCCAGGGGTAGGTTGATCCCAAATTTCCTGAGAAACCTCCACACTGCTTTCCAAAGTGGTTGCACAAGTTTGCATTCCCACCAGCAATGGATGAGTGTACCCCTTTCTCCACACCCTCTCCAGCAAAGGCTATCATTGGTGTTTTTTATTTTCGCCATTCTGACAGGTGTAAGATGGTATCTTAAAGTTGTCTTGATTTGCATTTCCCTGATCGCTAAGGAAGTTGAGCATGACCTTAGGTGTCTTTTGGCCATTTGAACTTCTTCTGTTGAGAGATCTCTGTTCAGCTCAGTGCCCCATTTTATAAATGGGTTGATTAGCCTTTTACGGTCTAGTTTCTTGAGTTCTTTATATATTTTGGAGATCAGACCTTTGTCAGTTGCGGGGTTGGTGAAGATCTTCTCCCAGTCAGTGGGTTGCCTTTCTGTCTTAGCAACAGTGTCCTTTGCTTTACAGAAGCTTCTCAGTCTCAGTAGGTCCCATTTATTCAATGAGTCCCTTACTGTTTGTGCTGCTGGGGTTATACGTAGGAAGTGGTCTCCTGTGCCCACTTGTTGTAGAGTACTTCCCACTTTCTCCTCTATCAGGTTCAGCGTGTTTGGACTGATATTGAGGTCTTTAATCCACTTGGACTTGAGTTTTGTGCATGGTGATAGATATGGATCTATTTTCATTCTTCTACAGATTGACATCCAGTTTTGCCAGCACAATTTGTTGAAGATGCTCTCTTTTTTCCATTGTATACTTTTAGCTCCTTTATCGAAAATCAGGTGTTCATAGGTTTGTGGGTTAAAGTCAGGGTCTTCTATTCGATTCCATTGGTCGACTTCTCTGTTTTTATGCCAATACCAAGCTGATTTCAATACTGTAGCTCTGTAATAGAGTTTGAAGTCAGGGATGGTAATGCCTCCAGACGATCCTTTATTGTATAAGATTGTTTTGGCTATCCTGGGTTTTTTGTTTTTCCATATAAAGTTGATTATTGTCTTCTCCAGATCTGTGAAGAATTTTGATGGTATTTTGATGGGGATTGCATTGAATCTGTAGATTGCTTTTGGTAGAATTGCCATTTTTACTATGTTGATCCTCCCAATCCAAGAGCAAGGGAGATCCCCTTTATGATAAAGGTCTTGGAGAGATTAGGGATACAAGGGTCATACCTGGGATTGGTGTTGTAGAAAAAGATTTTAGTTATGTTTCTGTACAATGTGATCTTACCTACAATAAAAGAACTATCCAAAATATTTAATGAATTTATATTATTACAGAAATAATTACTACTTTTAGATGCTTCAGAACTTGTTTAGTATTTTAAGATTTAACTCTATTTCATTAGTATAGTTTTTAATTTATAATTTATTTCACAAAATTAAAGACCAACCTAAAAGTTTTAATTTCCTAGTCTTAAAAGGCAAAAGCAGAGTTCAGATATCAAATTCATCTTCATAAGCATAAGCCTCTGTAATCTTGTGAATAAATTGTATGTTATCAGGTTGTGATAGTAAATGGCTAAGATGTTTTTATTTAAAAATTTCTTCAATTGACTGTGGAATATGGAATATAAATATCATTGAAACCATGCTTTAGATAAAATTGAATGATTTTTAGAGACATATGGTGCCAAAAATTAACTCTCCAAAGCACATAACTCAACTGGCTTTTGCAATTTAAGAATACTGGGGGAAAAAAAGAAGGGACATTTTGAGGAAATAAAAAGTGTCCTTTTAATGAACTTCTGCTTTCAAGAATCAGACATAACAAGAGACTTTTCAATTAAAATACAAATACCATATGTGACTTATTTGAACAATGAACTGTGATGGCATTTCCCAAAAAACAAAGAAAAGCCAGTACAGAACAAAACAAAAAGAAAACAGAAGACCCTACATGGCAGGGTTCATTCTAACTGGAGGGCAAGGGTCAAGGTCAGCCTTTGAGCTATGTTTTACCGAGTAATTTGGCAATCACTGGTGTTATAAAAATATAGTTGATCAAGCCGACTATATAGGAAATGTGTTCTTCAAAATTATACATTTTTTTGTGGAACACTAAGTTTGTAAGAACAAGGAGATAGATAAAAAGTCCACAGAACATCTATACACTAAAGAGTAAAAGTGCTAAGGTATGTATATGTATATATATATATGTATGTATTCATTAAAGCTTATACATTTATATTAAAGTATATGTGTTCATATATGATAGTATATTGTATATATAATCTTTAGCACTTATTAACAACACAGGTAAATTTGCAATTAATGAGAAGTACTTGTTTTTCTAACAATATTACTAAAAGATATATTATTAAAATTTGATGCTATTTATGCTGAAGAGTGACAGACTATATTAAAACTATTTGTTTTCCATAATTAGACCATTATGTTTATAATTATGTGTTATAAGTGCAGGGACCTTTGTATATACAGCAAAAATGCTGCAGTTCATAACATATAGCAATCCTGGATCCAGGCTCAGATGTTTCATGCAGGCCTGTGGGCACTATGTAGCATGATGCAATTCATAATGCAAAGCACATGTGTTGTTTTCAGAAGGGAGGCTGCAGAAACTTCACAAGTCCCTGGTGCTTCCGATCAGAATTAATAGTTATCGCTGTTCATTCAGGTTTTTCAGATACTACATCTGGTTTGATAAACCCAATGTGGGGTTGTGGCCCACTGTCTCAGAAGCGCTGATGTAACTATGGTCTTTGTCTGATTATTAAAAGGAGTAATCACCCATCGACTCTAACCAGTGTGCTGATCGACTCTGGGGTTCTGATAATGCAACACTGTTCACAGTTACCCAGGAAAGGGGTCCATGGACATTTTTGTATTTTTCTTTCAATTTTGCTTTGGCTCTAAAGTGTTCCAATGAGTTCCAAGGCTATTAAAAGGACACCAGGGTAGAAATGTGAGCAGTGATTCTGCAGTGATAGTGAGTGGTGCTTGCTAGGGGTGCACATTTTCTGAAGGACACACTTGTATCCACGGATCAACACAGCTCTGGTACCAGCAAGCTTCAACGTTCATCCAAAGTCCTTCAGGAGCTTGTGAACTTTGTGAGTATAAAGGTGGCGGTCTTAGTGGAAATATTAAGAAGAATATTTACATTGGAGTAAATAAAATTATTTCAGATCATCTTCTTATACTTCTTATTTATAAACACAGTGAAGTATCTCCTTCCATTGCAGAAGCACGTTCTGAGTTCAACATACTTGGTAAAGAGAATATGCTACCTCCTTTACATCCATACCTTACAGAATCTGCAAAATGTCATTGAAAGGTTTGAAAAGATATGATCAAGACCATTTGAAACCAGTATGTTCCTCCACAACAGAAAAATAACTTCAGTAGTAAATATGAATATGTTTTAGATTTAGATAGATGATAGACAATAGGAAGATAAAGGTAGTTATTTATTTGCACTAGACTATTAAAGTTGTGGTTATGATTCCAACCTTCTTGTTAAAGGCTTTTACACACTGAAGCATATTGCTTTTCATCAGTCCCTGACAGATAAATAAAACTGATAAGTGAAGATATGTGCATGCAATTTTAA
The DNA here is from genome assembly GCA_963919715.1 of Microtus obscurus. Taxonomy (NCBI): domain Eukaryota; kingdom Metazoa; phylum Chordata; class Mammalia; order Rodentia; family Cricetidae; genus Microtus; species Microtus obscurus. The sequence continues at coordinate 3,225,652 of CAWTZC010000337.1, read as the reverse complement.
TTCAGCAGAGAACAGTGATGTACAGCTCTCAGGCAAATCACATAAACCTCTTTTTTTTTGTAATAACCCAAACAATGGCAATTACAAACTGCTCCATAGAATTTTTTTTTGGCAAGACAGGAATGACAGATACACAAAATCTTGTTAATATTGATCTTTTTATAGTTTTCTTACCAAACTCTGTATATACAATATATGACTCTCAGAATTGATGAGATATCTTTATTTTCATACCTGTTCGACAAGCTGGTGTGAATATTGCCAAGCTTATGCCTAGAAAGATCTGTTGTTATCTGCATATATGTTTCTTAAATGCATTCCACATATGTAGCTGGTCTCTATATTAATGAGTACAGAATTATTCTGTTGTCTAAGCTGTATAGAGTCTAATACATCTCAAAATGCTTTTCATAAGACTTCTGTTACCATATAAACTCTGATAGTACAACAGTAAAAGAGATTATCTGTTATAAATGCTACCAAGTCTCATATCAAATAGCTACTAATATTGTTTATCCCTTTGTGCAAATATAGTTAGACATGTATTTATTTTATGTAATTTATATTTCATCAAAGAAACAAGAGTTTATTTTCACCTTGGAAAGGCAAGAGCTTGGAGCAGCTAGCCTACAGCATCTATACCCAGGGAGGAGACAGGTGAGTCACACAGCATATGTACATGCTTTCAGAGTAAGCTTACTTCATTTTGACAGAAATTTGACCAAAATAAGTCATTAACAGCTCAGACATTTAATTTTATGCTAAAATCTCATGAATGGCTCCAAAAGAAGTGAATATTATTTCTATTATTATTATTATTATTATTATTTGTAATTTTTAAAGAGATGTTAAACCGATTATAAGAATTTAAATCTACATAACAATTATTTTAAACATAACAACATTGTCTAAATTAGCTCTTATCTAAAGACATCGTTGCTGGTAGAGTTATATGAAGTCTAAGCACGGAAGGTTCTACTGTCACTGCCTTAAGGATGAACAGCATCTACATTCTTGCCTAGACGTCAGTCATTCACCCCCCACAACTAAGCTCTCTTGGTTTAAAATGTACCTAAAATTTTTATCTATGATGGCTCCTAGGGAGGCCATGTTTGAGTTGTGGGTGACAGTTTTCTTTGATGATTTTCCTTCTTCTGACACCCACTTGTTTTGATGCAAATGAGCAAAGGGAATACCTAAAGGAACACATTTTCCTAAAGCTGGTTCCTGAAGAAAACACTGTATCACACACGTATAGCATACACGATTGTGTGATGGATTGGCAAGTGGAAAGCTAGCATGGTTTCATTTTAAGGATATTAAATATCACTAAAATTCACCTAGAAGTTTTACTTATTTTACATGTAAGTCAAACACATCATGATTTGTTTTAATGCATTTATTAAATATTCAACAGCAACGGAAATGAAAATGTGAGACACAACCTGGAATGTGGCAGCACCTGGTACAGAAACCACTGTGGAAAGTATGGGGTTAGAACCTGCACTTACAATGAGAAAGCTTTATTTCCATCTTAGCTCCAATTACTGACCTAGAAGAACTGAGTAGACAAGGTGTGAAGCACTGAACGCATGATAAACACCCAAAGTCTGGGATATGTAGCTCTACTGGAATCACAGCACAACAACTGAATCTGGGCTCCAGCAAATGATGCCAAAGGTATTGATGATAAACTCGTAGTGCCTTTCTTGTGCTTGCCAACACTACCATTCTTTGGAAACATTATAAACCAAATTTCAAAAGACCAATGGTGCTTTCAAAATATAAGTGACTATGACCTTTGCTTTTAGAAGTGGGGTGATGGGAGAAATCTTTGCCATGGTTAAAACAGAGAGAGTGTGTTCTGGAGTATCTGTGTAAGACCTGAACAAATAGGTTGGCATTGTTGCCAAGAAGGTAATGAGTGACCTTTGCCTTTTGGCTATTAGAGTCAACCCCAAATACAGTTCAGGATAATCATTTTCTTGCTTCCTCTTTAGACTCCAAATGAAATCGGCAGCCATTTTCTCTGGAGCAAAGCAAGTTAACTTGGGACACAAAAGATTTGTAAACTCTGGAAGGTCAACAAACACAGGCAGCAGAAACATGGAGACGCAAAGAAACCAACAGAAAAGGTTGTGCATATAACCCCGAAGGGCAGCAACAGTAACAAAAAGGAAATGGAGTAACCTGTGTGAACCTGAAAGGAAAGAAGAAACTGTGTGGTGTACAGTGCTGGAGTGACACCTCCACATGTGTGAAGACATGTAGCAAATGTTTATTGCTCAAGAGAAGAGCTGTGACAGATGGCAGGGTGTATTATAAAGTCGTGGTGATAGAACTGTCACAGTACTGGCACGCACAGACATTTAGATCGAGTGGAAAGAATTGAGGTTTCAGATATATTACACCCAAGAAACAACTAAGATGCCAAAGGTAAATACTGAAGAAACACGCGAGACTGAAAACAGAGTCTTCAATGGTGCTAGAGAAACTGGAGATCAACTTGCAGAATAGTAAAAGTAGATCTTTATCTCCCACTTTGCACAAATCCTCACTCCAGATGGATCAAGAATCTCAACATAAGACAGATATAACCTCCACCCCTACATTCTAGTGTCTTTGGCTTAGGAAGGTACTCTGTACACTACCAAAAGAGAAATGTGCAAACCAAACTAGCCACAAAACCTTTGATCTAAAATGCTGTCCTGCCTGCAAAAATATGCTAGGGTAATGGTGGCACAAAGCTTGTGGGAGTAACCAACCAATGTCTAATTTGACTTAAGGACTACCCCATGGGATGGAACCCATACCTGACACTGCTTGGGTGACCAAGAACCAGAAAGTAGATAGCCCAGAGATCTATGGTAAAACTAAATACTACTGTTCTTAAAAAGTAGTGACAAAATGCCTTCTAATATTATTATGCAATACTCATAGATTAATGTTTTATTCATCCATCATCAGAGATGCTTCATCTTGCAGCAGATGGGAGCAAATACAGAGACTCACAGTCAGAAATTATGTATAGAGAGAGACAGAGACAGAGGGACAGAGATCAGAACACTCAGCTCTAAATGAGATGTCTCTTTCAAATCTTTCCCCCTCATAGCTCAGGGAACTTTGTGGAAAAAAGAGGCAGAGAGAGAGTATAAGAGTCATAGGGGATGGAGTACATGAGGAGAACAATGACCTCTAACTCAACAGAGCACACTAATATGAACTCACAGAAACTGAAGCAGCACACACAAGGCCTGCATAGGTCTGTGCCAGGTCCTCTGTATATATATTATGGCTTTCAGTTTAGTGTTTTAAAGGGACTCTGGGCATGTGAATCAGTGGCTCTCTGATTCTTGTGTCCTTTCTTGGGGCTCTTTTCCTCCTTTTGGCTTGCCTCATCCAATAATGATGTGATTGTTTTCATATTATATTTTATTTTGTTATGTTGTTATGTTTTGTTTGCTATCTCTTAGAAGCCTGTTCTTTTCTAATGAGAGAGGGAAAGGGAATAGATCCAGATATGAGGGAAGGTGGAGAGAAACTGAGAGCAGTAGAGGGAGGGGAAACTGTAATTGGGATATAGAGTAAAAAAAAATAACCTATTTTCAATACAAGGGGGGATATTTTAAAACTACAGAAGACACTTCAGCATACTGGTCCAGAAAAGGACTTTCTAAATACTATTTTTTCATATTTCCAGTTACACTTGCCCCACCCTTGTGCCCCCATGATGTTCCCTGCTCTCTTGTTGCTTCTCAAGTTCTGGGTAGCAAAACCTCTGACCATTATTCTAAATGCATCTTCTGGGTTTGCACCTTAAGGCACATCCCTGTAGGGCATCAACAATCTAATCATTAACCAAATTCTCTTTCAGGTAGCAAAGTTCCCGAGGAGTTTTGTCTCAATTAAGCCAGTTAATTCCAGACAATCATCTATCATCGTGCTATCTATCAATCTGACGATTTTAGATACCGCACTGTGTTTTAGTCTTATCAGTTCCCATCTCAGAAATGGCCATGTAAGCTCTCCATGCATCATGGGGAAATATAGCCATAGTCCTCAGGAGAAATGAAGTAGGAGAGTTAAACAAGTTTTATTATACTTTATGGCAGATTGCTAAAAGTACTACAACAACTTGTCAGATCACATATTTTTTTTCTACTTCTCTCCCACTTTCAGTAATGAGCTTGGTTGGGAGCTCATTGCTCCCTTGCTTTGTTCACTATGTGGCATGCAGGGATTGAATCCATAAGATTTCACTATTGCTGAAATATATCATCAAGTGTTTAGGCTGAGGCTGCTTGTTCATTTCCCAGCTGCCCAGACCATGAAACAATCACACAGAAACTATTAGTTAAGACATTGCTTGGCCTACTAGCTCTAGCTTCTTATTAGCTAGCTCTTATATCCTAAACTAACCCATTTCTATAAATCTGTGTATCCCAACATGACTGTGGCTTACCTGCAAGTTTCTGGCATGTCTGTCTTCTGCAGTGGCTACATGGCTTCTTCTTACTTTGCCTACTCTCTCTTTACATCTTTTCCAGCCTGGCTATATTCTGTTAAGCCATTGACTGAAAGTAGCTTCTTTATTCATTAACCAATAAAAGCAACACATAGACAGAAGGACTTGCACACCACAAGTGGGATCAAGTTTCTAGAATTTCCTGAATCCAAGTTTCAAGACATTGATAAAATTGAAAAAGTAAAATATAAAGTTGCGCTACAAAACCAGATCCAAATAGTGGCTGCTTGGTGTTCAAAAGAGGCTTTGAAACCTAAGAGAAGAAAAACCATCCTGCAGTCACACCATAGAGAATTGGAAGCTGTGGAGTAATGAAAGAGAAACAGCATATAGACTTTCTGAAAAAAGTAGATGACTTCTGAGGAACAAATGCAAACAGAAGGACCCAACCACACGACCTTTCCTTGAAAAGAACTTGTGAAGAAGAAATGAGAACAGCTTTTCCTTTGCATGTGGCTCTCTGTGTTGCCCAGATGAGGCTTGGCGACTTCAGGTGTGTAGGTCCTTTGTATGGCTTACCTCCTCTGCTACACCCTGGAGGGTTCTTGCAAGCTGGGTCCATAAGAGAGTCAACTGTGTCCCCTACATTTTACACAAGTCCAGGCAAACGGCAAGTCCTTAACAAATATTATCTGAGTGACTTAATTAATAAATATGAGGTCTTTAATGAGTGTCAGGAAAGCTGAGTTCTTTTCACTGCAATTACAACAAACTGTAAAATTTTATTAGCTGTTATGCCTGCTGACCCAGCAGCACGGGTTAACTCTGTGCAACACAGACTTACACTGTAACAGAGATTACTATGCCATGGGAAGTCTTTTCTGTGGCCTCTCTATATCCCATCAGAATAAAGGTGCTTTCTCTTCCACACTTTCACTGAGGGGAGGGTATTATTTCTAGACAAGCATACATCTCTGTGACTTATAAATCTTTCCTTAAATGCAAGTTTTAGCAGTATATTTCTCAATTGTGTGTTCTCTTGAGAGCATGATTTTTATTTTAATATCTTTTTAAGTAGTTTACAAATCAACAGGATTTCTTACTGTGTTTTCTTATATATGTAGGGTTTTTTTTTTGGTTGACTTTGCCTTGGCGGTATAATTTTACCTTCTACTTAAGTTTTCTTTTTTTTATTGTGAAACATGATAGATAGATTATAGATATATAGATTATAGATAGATAAGTAGGTAGGTAGATAGATTATATATAGATTATAGATAGATAGGTAGATAGATAAATTATAGATAGATACATAAATAATAGATTTATGGATAGATAGACAGAAAGACAGATAATAGATACTAGATGGGGGCAGATGGATAGAGGGATGACTAATAGATGATGGACAGAGAGGTAGATATATGATGGATGGACAGATGGATAGATAGATGAATAATAGATGATGGACAGATAGGTAGATATATGATGGATGGACAGATGGATAGATGGGTGAATAATAGATGATGGACAGATATATAGGTAGATATATGATAGATGGACAGATGGATGGACAGATACGTGATAGACAGACAGAGAGAACAAGCCTGCTTCTATTCTTCCAAACCTATTCACTTTCACCGTCTGTTTAGTTACTGGAAGTACTACTCAACCCCCCACGTGAAGTGACCCAGACTCTCAAGCTTGCTCACCAGTATTCTCATTCTCTCAAGCATCCCCTTTCAATTGGCCACTAAAATGGTTTCTAGGTCCCGATAGTTTGTTTTCCATCATTTTTCTTGAAATGCATTAGCATCAACGATATATATATATTTGTAAAATTGAACAAGAATGTTTCTGAGATGAATATTCACCTAGACTAATCAATAAGTTTATCACTATGGTCAACAGAGCTATGCATTAGCAGGTGGCTAAACAGGTTTTGTCTCAGATGCAAATTTTAGCTAATTTGAAGCATTCTCTGTAGAAGCCTGTAGGGATGTGCATGTATGAGGCAGAGGTTAGCTCCGTCGTGCACCACAGAAGCCATGCGTGTGAAAAGAGAGGAGCACAAACAGGGCATTTCATTTTGAGGCCTTAGATATGATGCAGCATATCTATCATGTGGCTGTATTTGTTGGTTTTTGTCACTTTGATGCAAATGTGGACACACCGGAGAAGATGGAATTACAGTAGCAGAGTTGCCCCCATCAGATATGCCTGTGGCTACTTCTGGGGGCCATTTTCTTGATTGATAATTCTTGTAGAAGGATCCAGCCATGGTGGCACCTTCTTTAGGTAGGTGAGCCTGAACTGCATAAGAAGCACAGCTGAGCAAGCCATACTTAAAAAGACAGTGAGCAGCATTCTTCCACACTCTCTGCTTCTGCTCTCGCCCTGGGTTGCTGTCTTAGCTTCCCTTCACAAAAAACTGTATTCTGTAATGCCAAATAAACCCTTTCCTTTTCCAAGTTGTTTTGGTCCCAGAGTTTATCATAAGAACAGAATAAACCATGATGTAACATCACAGGCACAGCCGGGTGGTTTATATGTTTAATGGCTCACATGAAAACATTGAATTGTTAGCCACTTTAGTTACAGCAACTGAGTCGTGACAGCAACTTCAAACGGCAGTGTGGTGATTTGAATGAAATGGTCCCATAGGCTCACAGGGAGTAGCACTATTAGAAGGCATGGCCTTGTTGGAGGACCCATGTCACTGAGGTTGAGCTTTGAGGTTTCGGATGCTCAAGCCAGGCCCAGAGTGTCTTACTCTTCCTGCTGCCTGCGACTTCAAATGTAGAACTCACAGTTACTTCTCCAACATGTCTACCTGCCTTCTGCCATGTTCCCTGCCAAGCTGACAATGGACTAAACTCTGAACTCTACGACAGCCCTAATTTAAATGTTTTCCTATGAGAGTTGGTGTGTTCGTGGTGTTTCTTCACAGCAATAGAAATGCTAAGACAGGCAATTAACAATGACTTTAGTCCTTTTCTCTGGAACTGGGCTGGGCTTGTCAGAATGCAGCAGGAATTGCATGGGCACAACTCCTGGGGTTTATATTTTTTCTTTTTTTAACCAGCGGTTATGTGTCATTAAGTAGGTGGGGTTGTTTATCAGAGGAAGGAAGAACTGGAGAATAGCTCAGATTACACAGCTGTACAAATTAGAATCCAGAGTTTAAATGGATAGTGGGAGTTGCATCTATGCATGGATTGCTCCTTTTTGCATGAAAGTGACTGTCATCTAAGTGCACAGAGTATCTGTCCAGTCCAGAATAGGATCTCTCAAAGAGCAGTTTAAAATATGATCTCATATGACAGTAGTATAGTTTTCTTTATGTTCTTTTATACAAAGATGCTCCAGGAAATAACACAGAAAATGAATCACAAACTGATTTATATCAGATTCGTCAAGCAAATCTGTAATAGAGAGCTGGATGAAGATCAGCTATGCACAGGCTAAACAGCGGTGTGCTTTGGTGCTCTGTGGGCACAGCTAAGCTGTCTCTATCTCTACGTTCACTACAATAAGATAAACAAACAGATGATCCTGGCCATGTTTCTTCAGGAGGGGCAAACTACCATTTGCCAAAAGTGTGAGGTGCGTAAGTATTTGATTTGTCAGGTCCTTCAAAAGGCTGACACCTCGCAGCAGTAAGAAGAGTTATTAACTAGCGAGTACGGCAGTTCCACAGGGGTCTTGAGGAGGAAATAGCACAGAAACCCCTGGAACATCATTAGGAAGTTTCTGTGACCTGGAGAATTTGTGTGAATAAAGTGCAAGTGTAACGTAAAGATAGAATTTAGTGAGATAGCCCCTGTGTGAAGAATGCCTTTTACAAGCCAGGAGCTTTCCTTCCCTGCAGCAACGGTGTGGTAAAGGCTTTAGAGGACAGACAAGAAACCCTTAGTCTTGAGCACAACATGGACAATGATGGTATCAGAAACACAAGATCATGACAATGCTGAAAATGACAAACAGAACAAAATACCTGACCAAAAATGCATAATAATTAAAATGATCATATTATAAATTTGCTGAAAGATAATATTCCCAGTTTCATCCTTTCCACAAAATGAGGAAATTATTAATATTCTTAATATCAGTGTTAGATTAAAATATTTAGGCACAGAGAAGTAATGCAATAATGATCAAATTATTTTTAATTGGATTTAGGCGAGGAACAGTATATAAGAATTTTATGTAGATTTTAAAGAAATCAAAGCAGATCAACAATGTTGAGAAAACTGACAATTAAAAAAACTACAAATTATATCCCCAGATCATAGCATACCCAAAATAATATTTCACTTTATTGGAAAATGCTCAATATATAATATCATATGCAGAATCGGTTGTAAAGCTGCAAGGGTAATAGATTTCTCACTGGTAAGGATGAACTAAAGAGTTAAGTGCAAACAATTAAGCTATAGGAGCCAGAAGAAAATCCAGATGGAATTTTAATTGATCAAGGCATAGGCAAATCTTTTATACAAGAAACAATGGAATAAATCTCAAAGAAAGACCAAGATGCATTTGACTGCAAGCGAAGTTTAAGATGCTTAGTAGAAAAAACAAATGCCAATTTAGAAAATATTTGAATCAAAAAACAAAAAACAAAACAAAACCTTATCTCCCCTTCTCCTGCCTCCCTTCCCTCTCCTCCTCTCTCCCCCCTTCCTTTTCATCTCTTCTGTCTTCTTCCCTCTTCCCCTCCCCCCTCTCTGTTCCACTTTCTTCTCTCTTCTAGCTCTCCCATCTCATAGTGGTTCCATTCTGACTATTACACCATGTGTCAAAGGGAGGCAACTACAGCTGTTTTAAATGTCAACAAGGAATTATTCATCTAGCTCATCTTACCCTTTCCCAAAGAAGCTGCTTCCTTTGTGACAGCTAAACTTTCGTATGAAAGAGATAAGTGTGAGTTTTACTACCCTGTCCCAGACAGGAGTGAAAATCTGGAGTAACTACAGTAGGATTGAAACTCACTGCTAAAATGTGAAGTGATTGTGTTACACTTGAGTCTAGATGGGATAATCAAATTCCCATTTACAAAAAAAAAAAGCTGTGTTTAAAAGGGAAAAATGAAGGCACATAGTTTTTTCAATAGGACTCTAATTTGTACCCATTCCAAACACCAGTCATGATGTATACGGGTGTGTGAATGTTCAGCTGGCTGGGTACATTAACACACTCCTAGGACCAGTCCTCTTTAAGACAAAACTTTCTGTTTTTGTAGCTCTTATAATGGGCTGTGATAACTCATTTAAGGTTGGGTTTACTCTGGATTAGTTTTGCACCTGAGAAATGTTTATTAAAGAGGCACTGTTTTATGAGGGGAACACTCCTAATGCTTCATGGCATCCTGAAAGCTAATTTATTTCCAAGGTCACAACCCATTGGAGAGGAGTGTACAAATAAACGTCTAATAATAAGCATTTGATGGAAATAATGACAATTTCCAATTTCCAATTTGATTATTCCTTATGAATTTAACCTTAAAGCTACTACAGTCTGTTTAGTGTCTAAATATTTGATGAACAAAAGCACTAAGTTTCCATTTGCCAAATGTTTTCGTTTAAATTATTGTTCAATCTTATGTTGAAGAGATATATACACGACACGTGCATGTAAATGTGTATGTATTGTGTGTTCACATATAGGTATGCTTGTATGTATATGTGGAGGACGTATGTGTGCATATGTGTGTGTACATTCCAGTGCTTGAGTGTGATGACACACATGTGTGACGTAGAAGAGAACCTTGGGTGTCTGTCTTTTACTTTCACATTGTTTGAGACAGCGTGTTTTGTTGTTATGAGCAAGGACAGTGGGTCCCTGTGTTTGCTGTTTGGATATACTAACATCCTCTTAGGTCCAGTCGCTTTTAGAACAAAACTTTTCATTACTGTACTGGTTTTAAATTCTCTTGTCTTTGTCTTTCCTTTCCTAGTAGTAGAGGAGCTGAGATTACAGATGCAACCTACCATGTCCAGTTTTACGTAGGTTCTGGGAATTTGAAATCAGGTCCTCCAGCTTGTGTAACAAGCAGTTTACCCACCGAGTCATCTCTGTAGCCTGCCAGGGCCCTCTTATAAGTCAAGTATTTTAAATAGATGCAGATACAAATACAAACTCTCCACAAATCTGTGTCGCAGGCAGAATTCTAAGACACTCTTTGTTGAATCAAACCCGTATTGAGTTTTCTTAAGAGTGATCAGAACCTTGAACTTAGTTCGAATTAGTATGATGTGCCCAAAGGAATGGGGCATCACTATTTATATCTTAATAAATAGGAAGAAAAACTCTCCTAACCTGGAAGAAACCTGTGTCTTGATGTGGGAGGACTGGTCAAGGGGCCGTGGTGGCAAAGAGCCACACTGTGACTCCTGGCTGATGGCCAGGGAAAGAGACTGAATTCCATTACCAATGTGTGACCTTGAAAGACGACCTTGATCTCTAGACAGAAACCCAGCCTGGCTGATGACTAGATTGCAGCTTTATGAGATGCTGAGCAGAAACTCCTGCAGAACTGTGCTTGCATTTCTGATCTGCAGGAATTGTGAAATGAATGCAAGTTGGACTTCCAAAGTCCTACACACTGACAGCAATAGAAAACTAGTAAAAATACCAAGTCAAATCTACCAAAGGCTCTTCGTACACAGAAGAGGTATATCATGTGCAGTGACAATCTCATGTTTGCAGAACTTATAGAGGAACTTTATCATTTTTTATCCAATGACAAGGTCTGCAGAAAGTCAGTCAGTCCTGACAATACTGGTTGGGGAGGGGTGTATTCCATGGTCAAGGCTTCCCATCATATTTAATTTTGCTTTCTTAATGATTGTCCCAAGTTAACATTTACTGCTCTGGGTGAACTAAATGATTCAAGGTATGTTTTCCACAAGGTGATATCTTTTAAGTGGAAGTGGAAATGTCAATCAAGTTATATATTAGCTGATCTACCTTACAGTCTGTCTCACTGCCATGAAGCCTCCTGTGATGGTTACTTTTTTCATTGCTGTGAACAAATACTTGTTATCAAGAAACTTAAAGAAGGAGGAGTTTATTTTTGGTCATGGCTTGAGAGGATATAGTCCATCATGGCGGGGAAGGTATGGCTGGAGAGCATTGAGCACCTCCTCACTCCTGTCTTAAAGGACCAGCAAACAGAGAATGGTTGACTGAAAGTCATGCGGGCCCTTGCCCTCAAGGTCCAGCGGTAGTGATGATGTACAGCTAGTCCTTCTCTCCCCAAACTCTAAACCTTCCCAGGGACAAAGTGCTCAAATCCACAAGTCTATGGGGAATGTTTTATATTGGAACTTTAATCCTTCTTGTGCAAGCGCTGTTAGGATCAATAAAACAGGACCTCGTCTAATAACAAGCTACATTGGTTTTTCCTGCCACTTTCCATCTTCTCGCTCCTGAAACCAGTATTATTGTGACCCCCAGATCCATAGTCTTTTGTTTAGGTTGCTGAAGATGCCTCTGAACCCCTGTAGCCCATGCTGAACATAACAGAGGGATCCAGATAACCTGGGACTTAGATTTTTGTTTGTTCCCAGTTCAAGTTCTAAGTTGGTTTTCCAAGTTAAAAAGATGGATGGTCCCACGGTCCTCTCTGCCCTTTCCTTACGCTGTTTCTTTGTGTTTTTGTTTCTTCAGACAGGGGATTCCTGATTTTGTAATTCTGTGTTAACATAATATTCTCTCCCCAAACATTAACATGACCAATTGTCCCAAATCCTTCACATTCTTAATTTGAAAATTACCCTACCAGGCTGATCCTTCTCTACTTCTCTGCCATTCCTTCATTTTCTACCCCAATTCAAGATTTATTTCTTAATATACTACAGTTATAGTCATGTTGTTTACTCTCTGCCTCCTTTACATAGAAAACTAAAAGCATACTTTCAACTCAAGATATTTTCAACACATTTCTGCAAAATGATGGAGCTTCAGATTTAGTGGTATCATATGCTTTTTTGAATTCTCATTAGTAAAGAGTCTAAACAATTCAAGAATGGCAAGTACACAGCCTTAGGACCATTCTTAGAATCGTGGACAGGAATTTTGAATTATCTCCTAGCGTTCCAGGTAAAGGGAACCTCCCTCCCCCACACACAATGGAGCATTGGCTTTCCTAAGCATTTCCATCCCCTCCATTGTGGAAGCTGCATTTCATAATGGACTACTGATCAGAATGGCTATTCTAATGGAGGAATCCCAGAGGAGAACATGTATCAGATGCAAAGTATTCCCCCCAGATTCCCTGGTGGTCATGGGAAGCAGGAGAAACTCTTGATGTGTGAAGTGACTGTCACCACTGTCAGAGCACTGTTGTGTGGGGAATGAACCACAGCCGGAAGCGAAGGCTGCTTCTTCCAGCACGCTCGGTATTAGTGTGCGACAGCCAGCAAACGGCATTTCTAATCAAACCTCCGCATTTAAATGGCCAGAGAACACATATCAACCTAGAAGCTTGAGGTGGCAAATTTTTGGCGTACTTGAACACTGTAAAAATACACAAGAAATTAAAGGCTATTATTCAAAGTGTCTAGACTCCATTTATTCCTAGGAATGTGAAACTCTCTGCTGCACCTTGATCCACCATAAAGGTAGCGCTATCTTCTGTCTATAGGATTAATTTTAAACTAGGCATACTTTTTCTTAAAGGGCTTCTGCAGCCTTAATTAAATCACTGAAGGCCTGAATAAAGTGATATTAAACTGAGTTCTAGGAGAGCAAGGTAGTTCGGAGGTGGGCTGGAATTCCTTGCTTGCTCTTGGGCCTTAAATCAGATTGCGATGTTAAGGTGTGGTAATGATCTAAAGCCCTGTGCCATCTTCTCTGCCAGGCTGCAGACATTACTATTCCTGAATTAGAGAACAGCTACCCCTCCAATTATTATTTTAACTCCGTAGTCATTCTCAGTTTAGATTTAGGTCAGGCACCCAAAGTTCCTCTGAGTTCTGAGGGATGAATATCTAAGCCCCAGCTCAACACATTATCATCAGAGCCTCATCCAGGAATGCCTTTTTAGGACACATCGGGAATTAAAAAATATTTTGATTATTGCCTAATATGGGGAATTGTGTGTTTGTCTCTGTAAGAAGCACTTAAATACAGGCGGCTCAAATGTGGCAAAATGCAGCCCCACATGGTCCCAACATGAGCTGCAAAAATCAAACATTCAGGCATGAAAAAGTCCTTTCTCCACCCTCAGCTGTTGTCAAGCTTCATCCCTTTTTCTGCAATAACTACAGGAAAGCCACAGTGGCTTCAGCCATTTGCATCTGAGGAAGAGATGTTTTGCCTTGGTGATATAGTTAATGAGTCTAAAAATATTCAGTATAATAATTCTGTCAAAGCCCCCACAGTCTCCTCGATGAGCGGAAGCCTGCAGGATTCCGATGGGGAGCCGAGTAATGAGCCCTCAGCATCCGCTCCCACACCGTCCAGGCGAAATATACTCGGGCCTCCATGGTTCCGCACCATTAGCAACATGAAACAAAGACACATGCTTGACTTTAATAAGCGACTAGAGTTGCTGGCTTACTAGTCTGCTACCTCACGTAAACTCTCTTTCAGGATTTCAAAACAGCTCCTTGCAAGGGGCCAAGCGGCGGAGGGGGGCGGGGGGACCGGGGGTTTGCAAACAGAGTTTGGTTTAATTTAATGTGGTAAATGATTGAGCGGAATGCGGGGAGCAGAGGACCCAGGAAGTGATGAGTTTCTGACATCAAGTCTCCCGGGCTCACTGCAGCTTGCAGTTGCGCTGCTGGAGACGATGGTTACGGTGGGCTGCAGTGATCAGGGCTGTGGGCACGTGGACTGGGTTTCACTCGGTATGCTTGCTTGCAAGACAGGAAGTGAACAAGCTTATTTCCCACTGGGAAAGGTTCAGACATGATTAACTTGGGCATGACCAAATAGGTCAATAATATGACAATGAATTTCTATCACTATAATTAAGTGGGAAAATTTGTGTGATTTGTTCTTCATGTTCTGCACATCCCAATGATGCATTAGCATGGATTCATTTAGTTTCTTTCATTAGATGAAATCACAGAGCTACAGTTTGAGATAGTGAGGGCTCAATTTGAATACTTAAAAGTTATTTCTGCAAAACAGCATTGCAGTCTATACTGTATTTTCAGAACAGGTTTTTTCATACCAGCAGTGCGAAAGAGATCTGAACTCTGTCACACCATGCATGCTAATTGCTTCCAGGGCGATAGTCTCATTCCCTTTCAGATCTCACTAAAATCCGTCATCAGGAAAAATGAAGACTTCTCACACAGAATGAATTGGCAAAAATAAATGCATCACATTGGAATATTTAGATTCAAACTCTTACTTATATATAATTTGTCAATCACTAAAATATTTCTACCTTTTCTCAAACTGAAAAAGTTCCTAAATATAATCCCCAAGTTCTAGTATTGGGAGAGAACTCTTGTCTACCCAGGCCAAAAATCCACCTCATTTCATAGTATTCTCCTGGAAATTTCCTTCCTTCCTTCCTTCCTTCCTTCCTTCCTTCCTTCCTTCCTTCCTTCCTTCCTTCCTTCCTTCCTTCCTTCTTTCCTTCCTTCCTTCCTTCCCTTCTCTTCCCTTTCCTTTCCTTTCATGTTTATGCATGAGCAATATGCATATTTGTAAGAATGACTAGGCCAGAGGCCAACTGTAGGTCTGGCTTATTCCCAGAATGCTTTTAACTTGCTGATTAGGCTGGGATCCATGCACCCAGGGATCCACCTGTCCCCACTGCTCCAGCACTGGGGTGTTGCAGTTAAAATTACACACAAACACATCCTTTTTTTTTTTCTTCGACATGGGCTCAGGTCTTCATGGTTTTATGGTAGATATTTAATGATCATTTTCCCATCTCTCACAAAATGAATGCTTAATATTAGTTTAAAAGGAGAGGGCCCGACTTCTGGCTTTACATAATTGAATGCTGGAATTTAAATATTGGTTTCTATTGTCTTTAAACCCCATTGTTTTGTTTTGTTATCATCAGAATAACATTCAATCAGTTTTTCCATCATAAGGCTTAATTTTTTTTCCTATAATGCTGCAACTGTATATTGTCGAAGAAGGATTTTAAGAAACATAGGCAAAAATGAAAGGAAATTCATTTGGTTATAGTTATGCAGAAGTCTTGTCCAAAATTTAACTGCCATTCTAGATGGCAGCTGGGATTGACTTTTAGGTGATTGCGCTGGTCAATTTTTGTCAGTTTGGTTCAAACGAGTCATCTAGGAAGAGGGAACCTCAACTGTGAGAATGTTTCCACCAGACTGAGCTGTAGGCAACTCTGTAGGCACGTTTTCTTGACTATTGACTGATGTGTGAGGGCCAATCCACTGTGGTTGGTTCCTCTCTTGGTCAGTGGTCCTGGATGATCTAGGATGTGGGCTGAGCCAGCAGTGAGCAAGCCACTAAGCAACACTCCTCCATGGCCTCTGCTTCTGCTCCTGCCTCCAAGATCCTGCCTTGAGCTCTTGCCTTGGCTTCTCTAAATGATGGATTCTGATCAGGACATGTAGCCCAAGTAAATCCTTTCCTTCTGAAGTTGGTTTTGCTCCAATTCTTTATTACAACAATGAAAAACAAAGCAAGAAAGGAGTGGAGGAAAAACTGGCAACAGTTAGTGTGGGTAAACCCACACGATATTTTAGGGAATAGACTGCTGGGGTTTTCAGCTGTTGTGTTCCAAGGAAACTCATCTAGATTGCTTTTCTGAGGTTTAGTTCCATGCTGTCTAGTTTTAATTTTCTTTGCTCTTGAAAGTCAAAATTAACTCCCCAATGTGGGTTTCTGTTATTCCTGTCACCTGCACCAAAGCTCTTTTTTTTTCTCAACAGCTGCCATGGTCCTTTATGTCACAAGCACTTCAGGACCCAGCCTTGCTTTGCTCGGTCTGGGAGCCATCAGTGTGCTTCTGCTATCTAAGGTCTTGTCCTCATTTTCCAGTGTACGGTAAAACTTTGATGAAGAAGATTGGCAGCAAAAATCAAACTTCATTGTTTCACGACTTTATTATCTTTGGCTTTCTCCTCTTAAGGTGGTGGACCATATGGAAGTTCATACTCTATCCATCATGACACAGAGGCAGGTACGGTGGACTATATCACATGGAACATTTCATTCTTTTAATGCATGTCATTTTATAATAAGATCGCTATGCTGGCACACATAATTCTATAACAAAAGGCTATGGTTCATTTTTACATTACAGTTCAAATTATAATAGCCACTCCTATTTAGACATGCTTATCTACACCAAGGTCACCTTTCATAAAAAGGTGTGATTCATTTGGGGGAATTTATATTTGTGGTAATAGCATTCTCGATCAGCAGAGTAAGGATCAATGAAAACATGCTCCTTTGGGAATAAAAGCAAAATCTGAACAAACAGCTCTCACGGAATTTGAGAAACTGAGCGACATCTCTCGATGATCCTAGAAGAGCCAATTCAAGAACAGCAGGTGACCGTCCTTGATAGCAGCAAGCTCTCCTGTCTCTGGCTTCTCATAAACCTCAAAACGCG
Source organism: Microtus obscurus (assembly GCA_963919715.1). Lineage (NCBI taxonomy): Eukaryota > Metazoa > Chordata > Mammalia > Rodentia > Cricetidae > Microtus > Microtus obscurus. The sequence goes on along the minus strand of CAWTZC010000337.1, from coordinate 3,208,622 downwards.
ATAGCCCCCAAACACAAGACTTCTAAGAACCAGTTGTTTTTGAGCAATGGGTATAGTACAGTGTGTTTGGAGATCTTCAAAGAGAAGACCCATTTCCAGGAACTGTCACACTTGATTTGCCCAAAAACTCCTTGGAGAAATCTAGCCGTCCAGCAATCCTGATTAATAGGTGAAAATTACACAGCATCCATGGGCTGAGAGTCTGAGGGGAGAGTCTTATTGACATTGTTTTTATGTAGCTTGCTCCACACTCCACGAAGTGTATTAGAATAAAAGAAATTGAGACTCAAGACTGGCTGTCCTCAGTGTTGTGAAGAACATAAAAACCAGAAGCCTATGCTTACTCCTGTGTGTGACATCAAAACTACAAAGACTGTCAAAATTCATATGAGGCATTATTGAACCTTGTCTAGAGATTCTTGGCCTTGCCGATAATTCATTTGAAGGTTCTCTTAACTGAGTGATCACCTTTTTATTATCTGGTGTTCCAAAGTTGTTAGTCTCCATGGATGCCCTGTTGTCTTCCATGTAAGAGAATATCGCCACGTAAATCTAAAATAGTGTTTAGCATTCTGTTTTGATAATAAAAGGCCTTTAGAAAAATGTTCCAAAAGTGTATAAAAACAATTAGGGTTTATTATTTACAATATCTGTGCTCCAATTTTTTGCTTGGTTCTCAAAATCTAAAATGACTGGAATGTATGTGAATCCCTATTTCTAGCTATGTATGTAAATCTCTATTTCTCCATTCTTATACATTTTTGACTTAGAGTTGTAAAAAATACAGCCTTATTCTGACTCATAGGGTAATCTATAATTACTATTTTTCTAATTTGCTAGCTAAAACATTTCTAAGTGAATTTATTTAAAACATTTCAGATTGACTTTTTTGAAAATCTATTTATTCATATGTGTGCAGCTGTGTATGTACATCCGTATATGTTTGAGTATACATGTATGTCAATGTATGCGTGGATCCATATGCACACATGTATGTGGCCGCTAGAGGATGACAATAGGTATCTTCCTCATTCAATCTCTGTCTTTTGTGTAGAAGCAGGGTATCATGCTGATCCGGGAGCTATAGAGTTGTCTAGTCTAGATACCCAGCTTGGCCAGGGATCCTCTGCCCTTACCTCCCCAGACCAGGGAATTTAGGTAAACTGCCACATCCACTCAGTATTTATTTTGGTTCTTAAGATCTGAATTCTGGCAAATGCTTCACACACAACAGTATCTCTCAGCCATATTTTGCTATCTTAAATAACAGATCCATACACTATTTTTAAAATGATACGTGCTTTTGTGCTGCTGTACCTCAGGATACTGGGAATATTGTTTTTAAGAAATGGCATGCATTTCTTGTGTGTCCTGTGTGGCAGTAAGAATTAACACTCCATGCTTATGAAGTCCTACTTCTATGAATCAAGATGGGTGGAAATAATTTTTTTTCCTACTTACCATGTAGGACTGATTCTAAAAAGTCATGAAAGCCACTGGCACCTGGAGGCTTCTCACAGGTGCTCTAGTTTAAGTGACACAACACAGAAATACAACACTGCTCCAGATACAGAAATCTGAACCCAAACAGTAACATTGAAAAAAACACCTTTGGCACATGTAATGTCTGCCCACAAACTTTCTGTATTCTGAGCTGGCCCTAAACATCTGACGTTAACCTGTGTCCTGCATCTTTTTCTGTTAATCACGTCTTTTCTCTTGAATATTTTTCGTACTATGTTTCTGGCACTTTAGCCTCATATATAAATATTTTAAGACCGTGCCTCTGTTTAAATACCATAAAATGCTTTTTCGTTGACTGCTGGTCTACAGCAAAAGCAGTACCCTCTTGCTTTAATTTGTTTCCATGTATAACTTCTGGCAAGTCAAGGCACTGGGAGAGACAAGTGGACATGGGGCTTCCACTCCTAACCAAGATGATCGCTAACCAGTCACAAAGGGAAAACCAGCTTTTCCAGTGGAGTGTCACTCAGCATGTTAACCAACTCCACGACAGGCCCCACACCCAGGAAAAGTTGGCCAACGAAAAAGGAACTCGTTGGTATATTTTTGTGGACTTTTTGGTTTTCTTTGCTTTGTTTGGCACTTTTTTTTTTTGTCTTCCTTGTCTTTTTCCTGTTGGAGTTTTGATTTCATGATGTGTTCGTTTGTTTATTTTTTGTGGCAGAGAGAAATAGAGATGGCAATAGGGAGATAGAAAGAGTGGGAGATAGAGGATGAGAGAAAGAGAGAGGGAATGTTCAAATTATATTTTATGCAAAACTTTAATAAAAAAATATCCTCCCTGTAAAAAAAAGTAAGTTGCTTATTAAGGAAAGAAACTATTGATTTGGAAACAGAAATCAAGGTAACAACAAATTTAAAAAGTATGCAAAAAGTATACAAAGACTTGTCTAGACATATGGGTCTGACATATAGAAATATGCAACAGAGTATATCTGAGGTTAGCCCTTCCTGAGGACTGTGCCAATGACATGCTTCTGTTTAGAAAATGATTGTGAGAATATGTCAAAGAAAGTAACAGTGTTCACTGAATAGAAGTAACTGTAGATATTGGGCCAAACTGAGCTAAGAAAGGTGGAAGGATGCTGTGGAAACACCACGTGGTTGGAGTTAAAATAACTAGTTTTAATTCTGAGGCCGGAGCTCATGCATCCCAGACTGCCTCCACCTGGGCGTGTAGATCACGATGACAAGCCACGTCGGATGCTCCTGTCTCTAGCTCTCCAGTGCCAGGATTGCAAATGTTCACCATCACACCAGTTTATGAGATGCTAGGGATAGGACTGAGGGCTTCATGCATGATGGATAAAAGCTTGACCAAATGCACCACATCTGTAGCTCTATAACCCAAATTTTAAAATAGGAATTCTGGCAATGACTGCGTGGTTTTTAAGAGAATGAGAATGTCATTTGATAAACAAGCCAGATAAAGAATGTATTGGTAATGCTATAAATGAGTATGCAGATATTTAGCTGTTACTGTAACAAAACACTGCAGGTAATTACATTATATAGAGCATCTTTAGTCTGCTCCATTGTTTTAGAGGTTTACTCCATGCTTGCTTGCTCTCAATGTGTCCATGGTCCACGGAAGGGGCAGAAGCTCATGTGTGTCACAGAGGAAGCTCCCGGTGCCAAGGTCCAGTCAGGCAGTGAATGAAGCCCGGAAACTAGCATCCCACAATCTGCTTTGAGGGAAAGTCCACTAAGATCTCCCACAGGCTCTGTCTCTTGAACCTTTCAGTTCCCTTGAACAACTCCATTGCCTAAGGACCAAGTGTTCAACACAGTAGAGAAGCCCTTGGGGATAATTATCCAAATGATGGCATCAATCTTGTCTTAAAACATGGTATACAATGAATATCAGTGAAGATCTTATATAAAGAAATATCTTGTAACAAACAAATGCCTTATTTTTTATTACACTCTTTCCTCTGAAAATTATTAACATATAAATGCTCAGTCTGATATTTATGCTATAGAAACATTGAAATTCTAACAGGAATCTTCACAGAATACCAGATTGAACCTGTCAAACCAGTATTCTGCCAGAATGACGAATGCCAGAGAGAATCACTTGGGATTTTGGCTTTGCCGCATGGTAGTTGTGAGATGTTGCCTCTATCACCGCTTAGGGAGAAATACTAAGCTAGTCAATTCATGTGAAGAGGTTAGAGAAGTATGTGGCAAATGTAACTCCTATTTCATCATTTACAAAATTAAATAGCATAACTGAGTGTTTTGATTTGAATGCTATTTATATCTTAAAACCAAAATAATTTATAGTCTGAGTATAATTCAAAAGATGTTCTATTTCTCAGAATATTATACTCATTCTATATGTAGAAATGTTTTGAATGGGGAATCCATGAACAGATACCCACAAACCATACACTATTCCTAAATATACCTCTCCCTCTCTTTCTCTCTTCCTTTCTATGAATCTGAGGAATAAAATTGGAAAAAAAACTGTTATATGTCACTAATAGTCAGATACTTCAGTAATCATATATTACTTAATCTTCCATTGTGCTTTTAGATTCTTTATATATTATTTATATAGGTGACCACAGTAAATACATTTAACTACTTGAAGTCTGGTGAAAATAAAACCATACTGCATAGATTCACAATGGAAGTTTAAGTAATATACTCCTTAAGTTACATTTTCATAATTCTAGGGGGCTGCAGAGATTGGTAATCTCATATTCTCAAATATGGTAAATCATTAAAATGTTAAGATCAAGGATGAGATTTTATCTCTGTAGCCATTCTGAGTCTTTAGTATTAAACACAACTCAGAGTATACAGCAGATGCTCAATAATAATCTGCTATATGAGAATTTAGAGGTCTTGAATACCTTCTTTATGCGTCCTGTCGAGAACCCTAAGATAATGGATGTTTTCTGTGTTTTTCCTGAAACAGGAACACTGGAGTCTAAGTCTCATGAAAAATCTATGTCAAACCTAGATAAATTCCATCTCAATTGCTAAGTCCTTCATTTGTATGATCTCTCAGGAACTGTCATAAAGTAATTCTGTTATATGTAGCTACATATAGCTAAAATATTCAAGTTGTCTAACACATTCTGACAAAAAAATTCATGGATGACTAACAAATATATCAGAAGTATATGGCATGGAACTTTCCAGAACTCCACAGAAAAGCCTACAGATTAATAAAAAATATTATTATTTAGGAACATAGGAACATGAAATCAATGTGTCCATGTAAGGGAAGTTGAATTAAAAGGAAGTAGTAGCGAGTTTTGCTTTATTTTCAAGGAAGTAAGTGATTTTTGAAAGTATTGAAATATTTTATGCTTGCATCTCAGTATAAAACTCTTCTTCAGCTTTTTTCTTTGACACACATTGTAGTGTTTCCACGGACATATGGCCAGTAATCCTCACGACTGTGATGGAGACATGAGTGGGATCCCACAGCCCATTCAAGGCCAATTCTAAACTCCGGGTCTTTGTATCCAGAGTAGCAGTTCTCAGCATGTGGGTCATGGCCCCTTTGCAAGCCTATACCTCTAAACGTATGTCTATCATAATACATAGCAGTAGCAAAATTACAGTTATGACGTAGCAATGAAAATGATTTTATGGTTGGGGGGTCATCACAACATGAGGAACTGTATTAGAGGGTCACAGCATTAGAAAGGTTGAGAACCCCTGCTCTAGGGGAAGACAGTTTTACACATCTCATTGTTTAAGTCTATACAACAGAAGGACAAACAGATACTTATTAAAAGTGACAAACTTCCAAAGCAAAGCTAATAATGAGCAAAAAGGAGCTATCCATCTCAGAACCTAGTAGTAGAGCATAATGTTTAAGATAATTTAGAAGAAGCTGGCCTGGTGCTTCATGTCTGTAACCCCAATTCTGAGGAACTGAGGTGGGCAGGTTATTGTTAAAGGCTGGTCTAGATTACATCATGAGTACCAGGGGCATTCTGGGTAACCTCGGAAGACCCTGTCTCAAAAACAAAACAACAAAACTGAAATTGTTTTTATAGCATCATAAAGAAAAATCCCTAACAATGCTAAATGAAGTTGCCGGCTTGCTGCTAAGTGGGGCTACCTCAACACTCAGTGAATTTGGAATTTTATTACTTAGGTAGAATTGTAAGGATAGAAATTCAGAAATGCCTGGCATGACTCATAGTCTGCTTGTCTCTCACAGAGCAAATGTCTTTTCACTTTAATTCTGCCTCCACACTTACATATATGGTTAAAGCACTACATTAGTGACGAAGCTGTGGCATTTTGTTTTATACGTATGTGTTTTTGGCAATGTCAAGTGACACATATAATTACATTGTAAGCATTATATAATGGCAGGCAGAACTGTCTCCTGCCTTTATGTTATTTTAAATCAATGTAAAAGCAAAGATGTCGCAACTTCTACTTTAGCTGCTTCAGTCAGCTAAATAATCAGAGCAGAATTGTGAGGGAAAAACACAAGAGAACAATAAGGCAAAAGTGAAGTCAAACCTCAGGGTTGCACTATCCCAGGGCAGAGAATAATTGATGTGGTTTCCTCCCCTCTCCAACTTCTGTGCCTGTAGTTTTCACTGATACATTAAAAAGTGAAAACCTACTTATTGAGGTTGGTGTCTGTGATATGTGTACACTTTAGTAGGTGTGTGTGTGTGTGCACATTAAGTATGAGACTATATGCTTCCCAACTGAAGCCTCCAATTTGTATTTTTTGAAGGCATAAAATATTCTTTATGGTTAAAAGTTTGTCTGTTTAATCCATCTGCCAGCAAGTTCCTTTTTTTTTTTCTTTCTGGACAAATATCGCTCAGGGCCTTCAAGTGTTTGTTCATCTGTGAAATGAAAAGAGGTACTTCCAAACTAAAAGGCTCTAATCTTCATGTCCCCTTGTAAACTCAAAAATCTTTCTACAAGTTTTACACCGAGCAGCAAATAGCACAAGCTCCAAATGAACTCTTGGCTTCCTTAGGGCTGGAACTGAACTCAGGGCCTTGTATAGGTTGGCTGAGCACCGTATCACTCAGCATCCGCAGCTCTCAGCTCTGCATGGTTGTCTACTAAAGGTCTAATTATAAGATGCGTGATTGTCTCCTTCAGGTTTTCACTAATTTGAGGGTACTCTAGGTCAGGTTGTTTATTTTGTAGAAAAGCATTTGTTTTAAATACTCTTTGTGAACTTGTGGTTCTATTAATAGACAGGTCATGCTTGTAACTTCCAAATGCAAAAGAATAACTCCTAAGATGGAATTTTCTAAGGATGGTGGATCATACAGCACCAACTCAATTCTGTCACTCAAGAAGAAATATGAGAAACAAACTGAACTAATGTCATTGGCATAGTCTTTAATCATACCACCAGCTTCCTTACAAAAGGGGAAATGTGGACATGGAAGCAGGCATGAAGAGAGATGATGTTGTTATGGAGCCTGGGAGAATATAGCCACACTTAAGTCCATGATGTTTTCAGCATGTAGAAGCTAGGGTGAGGTTGTGTAGGGGTGAAGATATGTAGGGGTGAGATTTGTAAGGGTGAGGTCGTGTGGGGTGAGGTTGTGTAGGAGTGAGGTCGTGTAGGGGTGAGGTTGTGTAGAGGTGAGATTGTGTGGAGGGGTGAGGTTGTGTAGGAATGAGGTTGTGTAGGGGTGAGGTTGTGTAGGAATGAGGTTGTGTAGGGGTGAGGTTGTGTAGGAGTGAGGTTGTGTAGGTGTGAGGTTGTATAGGGGTGAGGCTGTATAGGGGTGAGGCTGTATAGGGGTGAGGTTGTGTAGGGGTGAGGCTGTGTAAGGGTGAGGTTGTATAGGGGTGGGGTTATGTAGGGGTGAGGTTGTGTAGGGGTGAGGTTGCAGTAGATCTGTGTCAGCTTCCTCAGAGGAACCAAGGTTTCCTGACACACCGAGTGTTAAATCTCAAGTCTCCAAAGTTGTAAGAGAGTAAACTTCTCACTTTTAAAATTATCCAGCCTAAGATATTTTGATATAGCAGTCCACAAACGAACATAATGTTCTGAAAATATTTAACTCAATTGTTCAAAAATTAATGTGATAACTGTACTCTGCTACTGTACAATAGCTCAGAAGCTTCTAGAAATAGTTTTCACAGAATTCCTTCCTAAACCTCTCTTAGAAAAGAGGCATTATCTTTCGTTACTCTACTCCACAGAATGAGAATCAAATTAAATCACCATAATGTCATCTTTGAAATATAAATTTAAAACTCAAATAACATTGGAATGACAATTAGACTTAACAAATGGATGAAGAGAAGACAAATATTTGAGAGTGGCCCGAGATGGTGAGTTCTGTGGGAACAGGACTGAGCCAGCGACCTAGGCTGGGGCAGGCCTGAGACAGAGAACTCCACAGGGATAGAACTGAGCTGGCAACTTAGACCAGAGTGGGCCTGACACACCTGTTTTTTTAATGACATCACTGCAAGACTTCTTACAAAATAACACACAGTGGCTGGAGAGGCAGCTCAGTTAGGAGTGCTGGTCGCTCTTCCAGAGGACCCAGGTTCATCCTAGCACACACACAAGGCTACTCACACCAGACTGCAATTCCAGTGACATGAATCCATCGCCCTCCTCTGGACTCTGTGGGCACTGCATACAAATGCACACACCTACCACAGACACAGTCATGTACATATATATATATATATACATAAATAATATTATAAATCTTTTTAAAAAGATACAAATCATCAACAATATTCTATAATGCACAGAAATTTATATTCATATAAAATGGGCAAACATACAAAACATACATGCATTTGATTTAATATGATTTATAAAATATATATAATTATGAACTCTCATATACTTATCTGAATGTAAAAAAACTTTTATTATCCTAATGAAAAGGTAATCTCACACCATCTGTTACCTTAGAACATTTACCCTAAAACCTTTTGTGGCATTCTGCCCTACACTTTAGTATGTATACTCTACTGTTACTGTCCTTCTTCAGTTCAGCTCATGCATAGGCTGCCATGTTGCTGAGACTCTCTGGGTCTAGCTTCTGGTGTTAGTAAAGGCACCTTCCCTACAAAAAGAACCATAGGAAACCAAGGACTGGGAGACTGGGAGAAAGAGTCTTCCCCAGGGCAGAGCCCACCAATGGTTATCCAACACCAGTGGTCAGCCCTGAAAACGTGCATACAAGCAACTCTAAACTGAGCAGGTTATATTGAGGTATATATGTGTATATACATATATGCATGCAATAACAATTATTGAAATATAAAGAGGCTATGGATTTGGAAGAGAGTGAGGAGGAATAAACAGATGGTTTGGAGGGGAAAAGATAAAGGGGAATTGTAATTCTATCATAATCTCAAAAAAAGGAAATATTTAAACATTTTCAGGTTTAAATGTATATGTTTTAACTATTTCACAGCTGACTTGGTATGTAAGCTCTGAGTTCTCAGATCATTCTTCAAGCAGTGCTTGGTAAATGCTGCCTGGAGAGGAGCTTACTCACCATCTGAGTGCTCAGCACATGGAGAAAGGGCATTGATAGAAGAACCTGGGAAGCCCCAGTCCTGCTTTTCTTTACAGAACTATTCTCCTGGAGCACTAAAATGATACTAGTAAAATTCATATAAAATAAAGTCTTTGCTGAATTGGAAGTTTGTGCAAAATAGGGTTTAGGGGAATTAAACCTTTTGGTGGGGGGGCTGGAGGGATGGTTAAGTGGTTAAGGGCACTGTCTTCCCGTGTACAGAGACATCCGGGTTTGGTTCTCAGCACCTACATGGCGGTTCACAACTGTTTAAACTCCAGTCCCAGGGAATCTGAGGTCCTCTTTTGGCTTTTGGTGCACTGACACATGTGCGAAAACACATAAGGAAAAGTCAGAGAGAAACTGTCTTTAAAACAATGACTACCTGAACCAAAAGAGAAGAAAAACATGAAAGAACAAAATACTCTTGGAGAAGACAGCTGTGTTATTCACTGCAGTTTTTCAGGCAGATAAAAATATGTTCATTTTCTTATACTTTTAAAATATTTTTTATAAACATCTTATTTGGGGGACCAAACAGCCACATGATCCTGAGCACTAGCTGTGCAAGAGATACATCAAGTCTTGAAACATTTGCAATGATTTATTCTATAGTAATGTGGATGGGCTTGATGGCACATGGTAGATACTGCTCTTTCCATATCACAGGCCATGAAATTATTAAACCAAGACGTTAAGAAGAAACTTGAGCCAACTGTGGCATAAGCTATATGCAAGAGCACCTCTTTTCCATACATCCAAGGACTCTCAATGTGTGAATGGGATGTGTCTGGAACAGAGCTGGAGGCTAAAACAAACAGGCCCAACAGTAACTATGCAATGCAGTTATATTAGAGGCTTAAATAAGAAATAAAGCAGGATGGCTTCTGCTGGACCAGTTTGTTCTGACATCTACTCAGCAACCTTGTGGGCCGGGAGCTGGTGTGTCTTCTGAGATAGCACACCCATTGTTAGGGAGTAATGAGCCAGTAGAAGTGCTCATTGATGTATGAATTCACCAGAATGGTCATCAAAAAGGACCTAGAATATGCTTTCTTTATGCAGACCTAGGTTGTAGCTTATGAATGAAGGAGTAAAGCTTCTACATACTCATTCTAGTTAATTGTACAGCTTGATTTTTCCCAGTTACCAATACACAATACTTCACAATTATTGTGAGATGCTATGTCAATGACAGTTGGAATAGAGATAAATATTGCCTAAAAGCATCCCGGAAAAATATCTTGGGAAATACACGATAAAATAAAATGGAAGGATGAAAAAATCCATGAAGACAAAGACCCTGACAGGGGTCAGAAGCCCTTCTGACTCAATAAGAGCCAAGCAATAAGTACATCAAGGGCTCTTTCTCAGAGACAGGAAAAAAAATAAAACCACTTGTGAAAGAAATTGTCCCACTTTCCCATAAATTCAAGTGGACCTGAATTTATGTGATGCTCACCCTTCAAATAAATGTTTTCTAGTGACATGAAGATTCAGAAAACGCCTCAGCAGCAATAACCGGGATGGACGCTGTGTTGTAATAATTTGGATACACTCGGCTAATGCAGTTATTTGCAATGAGGTTGGCATGGTGCCCAAAGCGGCGAGCAGACAAACACAGCTCGGCAGTCGTCTCCCGCCTTCCACGATAGCCAGAAAGATCTTGTCCTGCGGTCTGGAGGGGCAACGGTCAGTGCTGTGGGCCCTGCTCGTCAGACCCTCATCAGCTGCATCCACTTTTCAATAGCCTTTGTTAAATTTACCAATGTGTTTTATGTAAAAATGCTGGTGAGGCACGGACGTTTTTAATCAAATTAGTATGCAACATAAGGCGGCTGTGTATTCAAATGGGTTTTTTAGCAATTTGGTTGTTTTCCTTATAATAACAGGAAAGAACATTTTGATTTTGAAGGTGACAGAGGCAATATTACCAGAATTAAACAATCTGAATTAGCTTTTTCATGAAATGTAATATGTTTTATGCTTTTAGATGGGATGCTCTAGTGCCTTCAGATGAGCCTTCCGCTGTCACAGTCAATGGCCAGGAACAGAATAAGCTCTGGAGGTAGGATTATCCTCAAATTTAATTTTTTTTTTTTCAGAAGAAGCTAATGGCAAATGTTTCTAGCAAACTTCAGGTTCGTCTATGTTATAACTAGAGAACCAAGACAGGATATTAAAAGAACAGATGAGTATAAAATTAGTAAACAAAGTTTGACATTTTTGCTTATTCTAGGAAATTAATGCTGAAAATGAATATAATCCCCCAAATCATAAACAGTATGCTTGTCGGGCAAACCCTGCACAATTTCGTTTGTCAATTTAAGCAGATCCAGGACGCCAACACGTGAGCGCATAACTGAGAAAAAGGATGGCAGATGTAACCTTGAGTTATATGGTATCTTCCCCAGAGTGGATGGAGCACGCAGAGGGCTTTGTACACTTCTTTAGTGTGTATAGATGGAAGTTCACAGAAGCAGCATTTAGAGTTCAGCCATACCCCCACTAAGCAGCAAAATTCTCATACTGGCTATGTGGAAATAAAAACTCACAAGTAGACCAAACATACCATAAAACATTTGAAGGGAATTTTAGAATCGTTGAACTATTCAGCTCCTACAAAAGCCCCTTTCAGTGTGCAAGCTCAGCCTGGGCAGCTGTGGAGTGCTGACGGTACTCTGCTGGCCTCTTAGGAAGGGATCCTTACACTGCTTTAGGAAGGAGAGCCTTATGGGTTCTTAGAGACTAGACCTGCCTGTCATTAACATGTATAAAGAGGTATTGATGACAAAAAATAAAAAAATAAAAGCTCATATTCACAATGGTGAATTTTTTTCATCTTCATGATGAGGAAGTCTGAATGTCCCTTCTGAGATGGACAGAGTTCTTACCCAAACCTGGACAGAGAGTGAGTGATGCCAAGAACTGCTACAGAGATTAGCAGCCATGACATCTAGCTTCAAAGGGAATGACATTGCCTAATAGCTAATGGACACATGTGCCGGGACCGCATAGACACTCTACAAATATTAGCAAGAGCAATGTAACCGACTGAAGCAGGCTGCTAGTGTTCTGCATGAAAGGCTCCTGAAGCCATCTGGTGTCTGGACATCAGCATGAAATGCACAGCTCTGATCCATGAGAGAGTCCACTTGCACAGTAAGCACCATGTTGCTTTGTTAGCAGACGTGGTCCACAGTCTCAAACCAGCCCCTGTAAGTTAGATCACCCAGACAATGGGGAATAAATGTCAGCCTTTCAGTGAGGAGGCATACTTAATGACTCAAATCTCGGGAGGGTCCGTATTTTTTCTAAGAGGCCAACAAAGAGATACTGTGAGATAATTACTGTAATGTTTATGATAAACAAACTAAGAATGTGTTCTAAGAAAGAAAAATAACTCCCAAATGAGCCTTTCTGTGGGATAAGGCCAATGCTTAAACAGAAAAAGTTAAATTCAGTCGGCATTTACTGACTACACATAAGATGTCAGCAGAGACAGAAAGTAAATTATGGTGTTTTCTTCCTGCAGAAATGAAGAAGTTAGAAGAAAAGAAACAAAAGAAAACAAAACAACAATAATGAAAAACAAAACTAAAGACCAACAACATAAATATACACAGTAGTCCTTAATGCAGCAAAATGTTCAATGTTTCAAAACATATTCTGTATCTAAAATAATAATTTAAAATGGTATTTAATTTTAAAATTTATTTGGATAATTTTTTTAAAAAAATTTAAGGCTATATTTATTTAAAATCACTATGCTAGTACATAAAATGGTAAAATATAGAATCTTTTAAATATAACACTAAAACATTTAAATAATTTATAGTATGATTTTAATATACCATCTATATTCTCAAACCTAATATATCATGCCAGGATGTCTCCTGGAGAAATATATTCATTCAAACCAAGGTTCCTAATTTTTTTTCTTATCCCTTATATATAGTTAACTCATTTTCTATTTTAGAAAAACACAACCCCTTCTACTTTTGTTCCCCACTTTAGCCTTTGTCTCTGGGATGACTTCTTTTAAAATAAGTCTAATTTGCACTTAACTCTTTAAATTAAACAAAAGTAGAATGTGGGTATAGTTCAAAAGATAGAGTGATTGCCCAACATCACAAAACCCTGGTTTCCAGCCCTTGAACTGAAAACAAAACAAAAACAAAAAACCCAGAATGGTCACATTGCCTATAACTCCAGCATTTTAGAGTTGGAGGCAGGAGGATCAAAAATTTGAGATAATCCTTGGGTACAAAAGAGATTGAATAAAGTCTGGGAAACATGAGACCTGTCTTAGTTTGGATTTTTATTGCTGTGAAGAGACACCATGACCTCAGCAACTCTTATAAGGCAAAATCAGAGGTTAAGCATATGGAGAACGTGGCAGCATGCAGGCAGACATGGTGCTAGAGCCAAGAGTCCTATACCCTGCAGCCAACAGGAAGTTGACTGCCTCACTGGGCAATATCCTGAGTATTGGAAACCTCAGAGCCAGCCCTCACAGTGAGACATTTCCTCCAACAAGGCCTTATCTCCTAAGAGTGCTACTCTCTTTGGGGGCCATTCTCTTTCAAATCACCATGCCTTCTCTCATGAAAAAGGGAAAGGCAGAGGGAAGAGGGGGAAGACTCAGGTGGAGGGAGACAGGAAGGAGACAGAGAGACTGATTTTAATTACTGAGTACTTTCATGTGAAGGAAATCTGGTCTTATTTTATACACTTTCACTTCCTGGTTTTGGTGAATATTTTCTAGTACTTACATACACCCCTCTGCCTGCAGGAGTCTATCAACTTAATAAAAAGCAAAGGCGGGAGGATACTATCTGCTCACCATCTTGAGTTATTCTTACTATCAATTCATGGGTACCTGCTCTGGAAGAACTAAGAGGATGATTTCATAGAACTAGAGCAAAGAACTAATCTTTTTATACTCACTATGTATGTTTGAAATGTCAATTTTATTACCCTCTGGCATCTACCCTCATCTACATAGATGGAAGGGTGACGAGAGGGGCCAGTTCCCAACTATCAGGAAAAGTCCTCGGACACTTGTGCTAGAAATGAGGTCTAGCTACAAATAAACCGTTCACCCCAATACAACAAACTTTCTAACCATGATTGTCACATGTGCACTATATCTGTGACGTGAGCTTGGGCAATGATCTAAGCAGTCAGCTAACTAACATGGGTGAGAACTGTGTTGTCGGTGTGACTGGGGAATGAAATTGTCCCTCTTTAAAATGACTTTTACAAATCACCCTCTGGACGGTGAGAGAAACACGGAAGGTGATATAACTGCGGGATTTAGGGTTGATTGACAGATATGTAGTGTAAGTGGGAAAATGAAGGAATGGAAAGAGCATTGGCATAGGCTCACAGTGGACAGAGGCTGGATGTTCTGTTTTCATTGAAATTTAATAAAGAAAGAAGGAAAGTTAGGCATGAAAGTATACATTCAATGATCAAGGCAAACTCCTCATTGATTGAAGTTAAACTCAGAATAATTAATAAAAACAGTTAAACATGCATTATGGATTATTTTTCAAATTTATAGATTGCTGTATGTAGTATAATTCAAGTTTTGCTAAAGAGAAAAGAGAGGCGTTCATGCCACAAAGTACAATATTTTTTATGTTAGGATTACAGGATTTTTTGCCAATTCCTTTCCCCCCTGCTTTTTCTGTACCAAATTTTCTATTTCTTTTAAAATATATGTTTACTTCATTTTAAGTGTATGTATCTGTTTGTGTGTCTTGTGTGTGCAACTCATGTTGCTGGTGCCTGTGGAGGTTAGGAGAAGGCATCAGGCACCTTTGAACTGGAGGGACAGGGGATTGTGAGCTCCTATTTAGGCGCTTGAACTCAAAATCAGCTCCTCTGCAAAGAGTAACAAGTGTTCTTAAAGGCTGAGCCATTTCTCCAGCCCTGTTTTCAATTTTCTATTGGAAAAAAATGCATATAAACATTTTATATATAGAAGGAGCAAACACTTTTTAAAAATCACCAATTAAGAAACCAGACTAAAATATATTATTTATTCAGTAATATGGTAAAAAAATCATTGAATATTGAAAGGACTGACCTAGGGGATTTACTGACTTTGAAAATATCAGCTGAACAGAGCCAGGCTTTATTTCAATAAACACTCCACGGCATGGGCCTTACAGGCAGTTATTTTATTTATTTGACTTTTGAGATTGAACCTCATAAAACGAAGCTTTTTATTCCTGCTTCAAAGGCTTGTTATAAATACTGATTGTAACACTGTTTATGAAGCATTTAGAAGAATAACGCCACGTAAAGCACTATTGTGTTAAATCTGGAAAGATTCCTCTAAGTCACCCAGCTCAGGGTTTTCAAAACTGTAAGTTACAATTTATTTAGAGAAATGATCTTAATTTAGAGGGCCTTAACAAACCTTTAAAGTAGAATTATAAAGAAGAAAAGAGAATGAGAAGTTAGATGCTCTACACAGAGATTTAAAATTGTACACTCAAACACCATATGGCAAGGAATGATTGATTTTCTTGGTAGTCGTTAGGGATGTGAAAGTCAGAACCACAGGGATGGAAGCTCACTTCCATTAGGAAAGCCACCACAAAAGCTAAAGACAATAGCAAGGATTGAAAAGGGTGTGGGGAACTGACGCCTGATACATTGGTGAAAGGGTTAAAATAAAATAGTCAGTTTGGAGAAAAGTAAGACAACAAAGTTAACGTTACGCTAAGACTCAACCCAGTAATGGCCCACACCACAGAAATTAAGACATTATTCTATGAAAAATCCAACAGACAGGAGTGTTAATCAGAGGAGTGAAAATGTGAGAACTGGAGTCCAATTGTCCATCGGCTCACGGACAGATCAATGAATTGTGATCTATCTACACTATGGGATACTTTATGGCTGTGAAAAACGAATGAAGAGCCAAAATGAGACGGCATGGATGAACACTGAACACGCATTGTGTTAAGTCAAAGATGATTGACAGCATAAGATATAAACCACAGCTCTACGTCCATGATGGCCACAGTCAATAGACGAGGGATTTGCAGGCTGGGGGGTGGGGCACCAAAATTGTCAGTGAAAGCTTTGGGTGTTTTTAAGTTAAAATGGTGGAGGCCATAAATGGTAAATCATGGAAGAATATGAGAGTGGGAATACATGCAGGGCTTCCAAAGGAAAAAAATAGTAATGACTCTTTTGTGTGTGTGTGTGCAGAAATACTTCAGTATTCTCAAGGCAGAGTTCCCTGAAGTGTTTTCTAAATCTTTTATAGATGAAACAGAGGTATTATTAGTAAGAGCAAGATGTCAGGGAATTTATGAAAAGTGGAATGTTTTTCTTGTAAATTCTTACATATTTGGGATTTCATATAGCTTAATAATTTGGAAGCCGATTTAGGTATACTTGGGATACACAGAACATTCTCGAGCGTTTTGCTTCCCATTTTCCCTTTCTCTCACTTATGCAGTGAAAACAATAATGATTTATAATCCACACAACTGTGAAGATAAAAATCTGATCATGCATAAGTAACACTTAGAGAATCTATCAACAGTTCATAAAATATAATGCTCATAATTCCAATATGAGAATATTCAGAAGTGGAATATAACAATTGCTATCACTGTTGCTCAGATGCACATCCTCACCTTCCAGTGTCACCTGCGTTCTGTTCTGAGGTTGACAGCTGTGTATGCTGTAGCCTAGCTCCCCACTATCTCAAACTTGGGGCATCCAAATAGAAACATTGCTTCTAACCAAACCCACTGACAGACTGTGTCTATGTGATGTCCTTTTTGATGTAAAAACATATTCAAGCCAAATACATATTTATGTACCTGGGAAGTAGAGAAACTCATTAAATGTAGAAAATGTCATGAGAAATGTTTTACCATCCCATCTCCACATCATGAATCTTTCTGGGTGCCTTCCAAGCCAGTCTTCCCTATCGGGTACCCTTCACTTCCACTGTGCCAGACCACAGCTCTTGAACACATTCTAAGAAGACTATCTTTAGTTCAAATCTTGAAGGTCTCTCTGTATATTGCTTCATGGGTTCTCAAGTTACTTCATAAAGATTCATAATTTATTGATCAATGCTTCTTTTCTAAGTTTTAGCTTCTGAAAAAACATATTCCTGCAACGGTTTTGAACATGGTGCAGTTTAATGTATTTCTACTGTGGAGGGACAGGGAATTTGAGTTAGGTGAGGGCTGACTTCAACTGTTTCATATTAAGAGTTTGACAACCTGAAGTCTCTGTCAAAAATCATATTGGACACAGGTAGTGGAAACTACAAAAATGGAATAGTTCTCTCAAAATGGGTTTACTCTATTGCATTTAAGCTCGGAAAATGCAGAAATATCAGTAACTACACTTCTTTTTTTTTGTTTTGTTTTGTTTTGTTTTGTTTTGTTTTTCAAGACAAGGTTTTTCTGTGGCTTTTGAGCCTGTCCTGGAACTAGCTCTTGTAGACCAGGCTGGTCTCGAACTCACAGAGATCCACCTGCCTCTGCCTCCCGAGTGCTGGGATTAAAGGCGTGCGCCACCACCGCCCGGCTGTAACTACACTTCTAAAAGCAAAGCAAGCAACAAGGACAATGAGAAAACCTCAAACCTTTAGCTGACTAAACCTCTAACCAAGTAATGGAAAATGGCCTCTTGTTTCACACATACATATTGCTACACAATTCTGATATTTTGTTGGAGACAACTTCAGTCATTGTTAAATTCTAGACAATTTGTATGCCTAACATTTGGTTAGCATGTTTTCTAGTCCACTAAGATATTAAAATATTTCAACAGTTGTTATCAGATAATATGATTTTAATATAAAGTGTCCCCCACAAGCTTGTTTGTTGAATAATTCATCCCTCCCTGGTGGCACCATGTCAGGGTGTGATGAAAACCCGAGGAGATGGGCCTGGCTCGAAGAAGGACATTATTGAATATACCTGTGATGGACAGACCTGGTACCCGGTTTTGAGTTACAGAAACCCTCTGCAAGGCTGTAAAACTATCAGTTAATTGCAGGAAGGAAGCCATCTCTAGGGAAGCTGCTCACAAGCTACTGCAAGGCGATCTATGGATGGTACTTTTATAATGCTGTGGTGGGCTTTTGGAGATGCTGCTACATTTGAGTCACATTGTTCATGGCAAGTCGTCCCTGGTATTCACTGCATAACCAAAATAAACAATGGTGGGGTTGCTCCTTTGGTCTAAGGTCAGAACAATATTTGGGGTGAACAGTTGTTTGTTTGTGTCTGCCTAGAAAAAGTAACACATATCAAATTTACTGTGTTAAAAAACAATAATATTCTCCTCCATTTTAATGCAAATTTTGCTCTAGTTACCTTTGTTTGGTGTGATAAAACACCACAATGAAAAGCAACTTGGGGAGGAAAAGTTTTAGTTCATCATAAAGGGAAGTTGGGACAGAAACTTAAGGCAGGAGCCTGGAAGCAGAAACCTGGAGGCAGGAACTGAAGCAGAGACCAGGAAGAAATGCTGCTTTGGCTTTGATGATTTGCTCCCTATGGCTAGCTGAGTTTGCTTTCTTACCTACTTCAGGACCACCTACCAGGGTTGGCACTGGCCACAGTAGGGAGGGCCCTTCCACACAAATCATCAGTCAAGAAAATGTATCACACTTGACTACAGGCCAATCAGATGGAAGCATTTTCTCAACTGCGGTTTTTCTCTTCCTCAATTGGGGTTATATTTTGTTTTGTTTTGTTTGTTTGTTTGAGTTTTTGTTCTTGGAGAGAGAGAAGAAGCATGAAGTTGGATAGCTAGGGAGGTGGGGAGGATCTGAGAGAAGATGGGGAAGAAACACGATCAAAACATATTGTATGAAAAAAACTTTTAAATAAGAGGAATAAAAAGAGAGAGAGATGAAAAAATATCTTTTTAAGACTTTATTAAATGGTTTGAACATGCCCTTGTGAAACCACATACTTATTCACATATTTTAATCATCCATTTTACTTCTATAAAGGAACTCTCTAGGAAAAGAAGCCACAGGTTTGAAAGAGAATTTGGAGGGAATGGGAGGACTAGAAAGAGGAGAAGGAGAAAATTATGTAATTATGTCTAATTAAATAAAAAATATTAAGCCAAAAAAGAAACTCTTGAAAAACAAATATTACAGACCAAATCTCAGGTTGAATTGCACTGGAGATGGGGCAGACTGAGCCAGATGACCAAGCACAGCTTATAAGCATCTTTGCAAGGTGGTTTAATTTATTTATTTTTAATTGAAAACAGATTCTCCTCTCATACAATATATTCCAACCACAGTTTCCCCTCCCTCCACTCCTCCTATCTCCTGCACATACTTCCCCATTCTCCCAGATCCACTCCCCATTTCCTCTTTAGAAAACAGTAGGTCTCTAAGTGATGACAGCCAGCCTGGACAAAGCAAGAAGGCCTCATATTGATGCTGGACAAGACAACCCAAAAGAAGAAACAGTCTCAAGAGCAGGTAAAAGAGTTGAAGATACCTGCTTCTGCTGCTAGGAATCTCATAAGAACATCAAGCTAAGAGCCATGACATATATTCTGGGGACCTGGTGCAGCATGCAAGCCCTTTGCTTGCTGTCTCAGTCTCTGTGAGCTCACGTGAGCCTGCTTAGTTGATTCAGTAGGCCATGTTTTCATGGTGTCCTTTATCCCCTCTAACTCCTACAGTCTTTCCTTCCTGTCGCCTACCAGATTTCCCAATCTCTAGCCTGAAAAAATATAAAATATCCTTGGGATAACTAACCAAGGAAGTGAAACACTTATATTATAAAAACTTCATGTCTTTGAAGATGATATCAGAGGATGGAAAGATCTTCCGTATTTATGGTTTAATAGGATTAGCGTAGTCAAAATGCTCATCTTAACAAAAACGTTTTACAAATTCAACTCAAGACCCATCAAAATTCTAAATTTTTTTAACAGACCTTGAATGGACAGTTGTTGTGGGATATTTTTAAACTGTGTGAAAATATGTATTGCTGTGACACCAATGTAATAAAAAACTGAATGGCCAAAAGCTAGTCAAGAAGCATAGGAGGGACTTTTGGGAAGAAAAAGAACTCTGAAAAGAAGAGACACTGGTGAGACTCTGAAGAAGTTGGGCATACAGTCCAGAGCAGAGATAACAGAGCCACATAGCAGAATGTAGATCAATAGGAACAGCTGACTGGGGACAAGCCTAAGCTAAAGGACAGACTTTCATGATTAATCATAAGTCTCCGGGTCATTATTTGTGGGCTGGTGGTCCTAATGAAAAAGTACTACTACAGATGGTACCCAGCATCTGGCTGTGTATCCACATTGGGCCAGAGAAAGATGGAAAAAGATTTTTGAACATAGAATCAGACAAGGTTTCTAGGCAACCTTTGTCTCTCAAGCAGGTCTGGTGCTTGCAGTATAAAGAGATTTGGCCCCTTTAACATAGCTGAGCATTTGAGCAAACTGTGCCCTACTCAGTGGCGGGAGTCCTAGATAGAAACATCTATCACAATGTGGATCCAGAAACTTCTCAGATATAAGGAGTGGGGTGGACCTAAATGCACCTCCTTCAGGTTTAAAAATAATATAGTTTAAAAATACTAAAGTCTTTAAAAAGAGTAAATTAATATAAAAAATAAGTCACATAAACATGGGAAATATTATAACACTGGGGATTTGGACCATATATGGTATCTTGAAAAATTTTTAAATGCTAATAAACAAAACAATAGCTACGGAAAGACAGACTATGGAAAATGCTAAACTATGCCAACCTATATGTTTTAAGAAAATCTTTACTTCAGAATGAAAGTCAGAAAATATCTAGCACTAAGGGAGAGGTTTCGCTTTTGTTTCCATAGGAAACAAAAAGCTACAGATTTCTTCAAAGTTATTAAAAAACATATTTGATTGGGGGAGACATGAAAATCTTGGCTACAGACTTATAGAAGGAAATCAAGAAAAACTGCAAGATGTGTGACATACATGCTGATCCCCCAACATGGGAACAGCTCTGAGACTGGATGAGATATGACAATCTTGTTGGTTATAAGTCCTCGTGGCTTATCCTTTTGTGTCATCCTTTTGTACATGAATGGAGATTTACGTTATCGTTTTGTTATATAGTCCATACAGACTTACAAAGTTGACAGATGTATTTTACCTGCTCAAACATAGAATAGAGAATTATCTTTAGCTGATTTGTACACATTGCATGTTCCATACTTGTGCTGATGCAAATGTGTATATTACCCTTAAAAGGTTGTGTGTTTTTAGAGCAAAAGGACCAGACACCAATGAAGACAAGTATCCAGCCTCTCAGACACCCTCTGTTACAGTTTCCTTGAAATTCTGCATTCAGAAAAATGTCAAAACTGCTGGGTGAGATAGTTCAGACTCACAACTGCTCCACCTAGGACTTCAGATAGGCACTGCACTGCTTCCATCACACAGAGACTCAACAACTAATGATACAAGTAGCTCTCCAGGACTTGATCATTGTCTCAGTTTTCTCAGGATTCCCTGACTACAGGAAGCAGTCTAGAGAACACAATGCCTACATTCCTAAGAGCTAGAGTGAATGGCTTTTGTTATTCAGAGGATTATGGATGTTTACCATTATTTAGGGGTGTTGCTTGCATGTTGCTATTGGTCATGGTCAGGGAGGAAATTAAGCAAAGTAGTTTAGATTAAGGGATCTCTTGCTAATAATGCGGAATATAGGAATGATAGGATAAAAATGTAGATTATTGAATTCACTTTTGAACTAAAAAGTAATTATTAATCTCAAATAGCTTACATTGGTATGAATTTTTGTATATTGATACAGATTTAAAGTTATTTTTTACAGCATAATATTGATATGTTCTACTCTTGTTTCAGGTTTTATACCAATGCAGCTCACTTAAAAATGTAGTGTAAATTTCTAGTCCTTGAAAGTTATTATTGCAAACTCTTTCAGATAATTTTAAAATGCAGGTTAGTAGTTAGTCATCTGTACCAATCAAACTTGCAATCATTTTAGGCATATTTTCAAGGTCATACAGATATATATTATATGTTTTATATACATCATATATATATATATATTACATAGATATATCTTAGATAGACAGGAGGTCTTCACAAAATAAAATGATTGCCAAATTTTGCCAGGACAAGGTAAAACAGTCCTTCAAAATTCCTGCTTTACAGGAAGGTCTGTTAGATATTCTAGGCATGTAAACAGAAGATGGATTTCCCAATGTTACAGAGGAACCCTGGGTGACTACACAGGTAGCCAAATGTTTCTGTCATTTCTATAGTTTTTTTTAAGTAGCTTACTCTGCACTTCCTGCTTACTAAGGTAATATTATATCCTTTTTTGTCTTTGATGAGGTTGAAGACTAGATAGTTATAGTTACAATAACATGTTTTCCTTGCTACCAAATTCAGAAAAATAATCACAAAGAGGTGTAAAGTGCATATGTTTGAGAAATGTCAAAACTTATGTTATTTATCTAAGAAGATACTTTAAGGTCTAAAAAGATATTTTTAGGAAGGTAATACAAGTTATGATAAGAGATTGTTTAGGTATAAAACTTTAGACTCATCAAGATAGGATAAGATAATAAAGAAATACAAATGAATTGGACATTGTAAGTATAGTTCCTAATAATTATTCTTATTGTATATAGTTTTACTGTATTAGAGTTAAAACCTTTCTTTTTCATTTAGACAAAAGAGGGGAAAGTTGTGGGGTATTTCTTCTGTGTGAAGATGTATTGCTTTGATTGGTATAATAAAAAGTTGAATGGCCAATAGCTGGGCAGGAAATATAGGAGAAACTTATCAGCAGAGAGAGAACTCTGGGAAGAAGAGAAGACTCTGAGGAAGTCAGATATAAGATCCAGAGCAGAGGTAACTGAGCTTTGCAGTAGAATGCAGATTAATAGAAGCAGGTTAATTTGAGTTATTAGCCCTAGTTGGGGACTAGTGCCACCTGTGGAGATCAAGGGGTCACTGGAATAGCCACTATGCTAGCCAGTCCCACATTGTTTAATACCACTGCAGCATGGTTAGAGAGGAATGAGAACTGAAGAGAATGGTCAGTTGAAGGGTTTACAAAGGCCACAATGGATCCAGCATTCCACCTTGAAATTGTGCTGTTTAACCAGGAGAACACTAAACTCATTTAACCCTTAAGTGTTCTGTATGGCATCTTCAGAGAAAATATGATAATTTTAAGTTTGGACATCTCTATTGCAAAATTTTGCTAATTCCTTCACCACTGATTCAAAGTGCTGATTAATAAAGTGATTTATTTTTAAGTGTGTCATGATGGGTTCATCCTATTTTCACATAGAATAATTACTGCAAAGAACATCCTTATCTCAAACCAAATAACTTACAAATAATCTCTCTACAATGCCTAAGTTTACGTTCTATAATGACAACTGTATATTTCCTTGATATCCAAGGCAAAGGAGTAAGATAATATTTGGAGTTCGTGCTGTGGATATTTGGAAATATCTGGAGTTTTTCTTCACCTTGCTTGTCCCACATATCTTTAAAATACAGTGACATACATTTTGAAATACCCATTCTAATCCCAGAACTACCACTAACTAATCTTTGGTATATAAATTTCCAGACAGACAGATGGACAGGTGGGAAGAAACAACATGATTAAAGGATAATGCGTATAAGGATACAAGGAAGGAATAATGTGTACCAGTCCTTATGAAGGTTATATAATACTCCACTGTGTGCCAGTTCTACTGTGTTTATACAATTCCATATAAGTGTGTGCTGAACTTGCTGACCTTTCCTCTTTATAAACAATATTATAACCCGTACCGTTATGTCTTACACCTTGTAGATTTTTCCCGATTGTTTCCTTAAAAATTTCTCGATGTGAAAATGCTGTGTCAGTGGGAAGGTGTGCACATTTTGTCAGACATCCTGCTGGGAACAATCACATAGAAACTGCAAAAAATATTGCCAGGCACTTCTCTGGGTGCTAGAGTAATGGTTATGACTAAGTAATATTTCCCTTCCAATTGCAGTTACATTTAGTTGGCAGAAATGGATCATGAACAAATGAAAATAAGCTAAAACTTCAGTTTTTATATTAAAGAAAATCAAATTAAGTGACGTGATAGTAGCGAGACAAGAGAAAGATTCACTCAGGGTCTCTGGTGAGCTGTTCTAAGGAAGCAACTTTAAATTTACAGTTAAATGCCAACATGGAGAAATCTGGGAAGGGGGATATCGCCTTGAAATAATATGACCATTTAAGGTCCCCATATCGTGAATGAGCATGGTTTAAGCATCTAAGAATAACTCATGGCTAGATCAGAGTGGGGAGGGTGGAGCATGAGAAAGGGAAGAGACCCGAAGATACAGTCGATGTGACTATGACCACAAGTGTAGTCCAGTTCTGAATATGGTGGTGAATTACCACCGTCTGTGATTTATCGCTTAAACCTCCATACACCCAAACAGAAACTACTGAGTGTGTTGGTGCATGCCTGCAATCCACAAACCCGTGAGTTTTGGAGTTCCTCATTTAAAATCACACAAAGATCATACCATCCTGTGTAACTTACAGGATCTCTGCATTCACCTTATAAATATCTAATAATATGTAAATGTTCTGTAAATTAATTCTACATTGCATTGTTTAGATGGAAAACTGAAAGAAAGAGGTCCATATGCTCAGTAAGGGCAATTATGTCAGAATCACTTCTTGAATCTTCATGCATATCTTTCCAAGCTCATAATTGTCATGGATCATAGGTGGTGCAGCTAGGTAGGACTACTTAATTTCTTTCCTCCCTTGAATGCTTGCATAGTATTTTCTAGAACTATGGGATATAACCCATGGAATATAGACCACTGGAAACAGTCTTTCAGGTCAGAAGCAGTTTGAGTCATCTGGGCTGTGTGTTTTGAGAGTGTGTGTCTTCAATAGGAGCTTACGTTCAGCCTCTGGGAGGCGACCAAGGCTGCACCAATAATTATATTGTTTTAGGAATCACTTGGATTGCCTGACAAAATCTTCACAATGAGATTTCTTGCGTCTGGTATCTGGGTTTTAATTAGCCCATATGGCTTAACTTCCTCTAATGTGTGTGTGTGTGTGTGTGTGTATGAATGTGTATACATATATATATATATATATATATATATACATATATTTGTGTGGAGGGTGCTTATATGTGTTATATATAATGTAGTTAAATATAGAATAATATGACACATGAGATTATCAGAAAACCTTGGTGTTATTTGTCTCTCGTCCCATTTGACCTCCCTCACTTCTCCCTAGTTGGAGCCTCATACCGCTTTGTATCACTCATATTCTTCTATTATCTCTATACTTCCAGCCCATACCTATGGTCCTTTTATACTTTCCAGGTTTCTATGGTTACTGCATATTGTATACTCACATCTGAAAATTTGAAATTAGGAGCTACAGATCAGGGAGGGCATGTGGCATTTATCTTTCTGGATTAGGGTTAGCCCACTCAATATAATTTTTTCTAGGTCTATGCATTCACATGCAAATGTCATGATTTCACTTTTCTTTACCATTGAATAGTATTCCATTGAACATATGTAATCCATTTATCATTAACCCCTCTATTGAAGGATATTTAGATTGTTCTCTTTCCTTGCTATTGTGAATAGGGTGGCAAGGATCATAGCTAGGGAAGTATCAGTGGCATAGGGTCGAGTCCTACAGGTCTATATCAAGATGTATTATAGCTGGATCTTGTCTTTATGCCCCCAGACAAATGTAACTACCATCCCTCTTCAAAGAAGTTCCTTTTGTGAAAAAAAAAAACAAGTGGAGATTATCATAGAAAAGTACAACTGGACACAATGCAGAGATCAATGCACCATAGGGACTCCAATCACAATGAATACTCTATAACTTCTATATCTATAGTGTGGGGGAACATCACAGAAGAGGGGTTGGAAAGATTTTAAGAGCCAGAGGACTGGGAAGTTTTCTATGAAGCAGTCTCTCCTAGAAATGCTGATAAACAAGAATGGAGTTTAATAGTGACTTCAGTGGATACGGTATAGCAGAAGGAAAAGTTTCATGAAGTCTTACTCTTAGACAAAAAAGCTATAGGCAACTAACTATTGACTGCTGGAAGAAGGAAAATTGCCTCTCCCAGGGATGAGACCTTCTATTGGCTGTCGAATGCAGAGAGGTCAGCCTTGAAATCACGTGCATATCACCAACAAAAACAGACTCAGCAGGTGGCACTCATGCACTTATGTTTACAGACACATTAGAGAAAATCACATAATCAGAGAAAAAGAGGCTATCCATTTAAGTGCTGGGGGAATGGGAAGGATTCCAGGGAGGGCAGCTGGGAAAGGTTACAGGGAAGAAAGAGACAGGGAAATAACTCAATTCTATTTCAATTAAAAACATTTAAGAAGACTCAACAAAGAAAGAGAATTACAGACCAATTTCCCTTATGAACACTGATGCAAAAAATTCAATAAAATGCTATCAAACTGAATCCAAGAACAGTTCAAAAAGGTCACCCACCATGACCAAGTAGGCTTCATCCCAGGGATGTTTTAACATATGAAAATCAGTCAATGTCTTCCACTATACAAATAAACTGAAAGAAAAAGAAACAAACTAATCTCGTTAGATGCTGAAAAACCTTTGACAAAATCTAATACACCTTCATGATAGAAGTCTTGGAGAAAACAAGGATACAAGAGACATTAAACAGAATAAAGGCAATTTACAGCAAGCCTATAGACAACAGCAAATTAAATGGAAACTCAAAGCAATTCAACTAAAATAAGGAACAAAACAAGGCTGTCCACTCTCTTTATATCTATTCAATATAGTACTGAAAGTTCTAGCTAGATCAAGAAGACAACAAAAGGAGATCAAGGGGATACAACTCAGAAAAGAAGTCAAACTCTCACAATTTGCAGACAATATGATAGTATACTGAAGAATAACAGATTCAAATCATAAGTCATTTTCTTTTTTACATTTAATGTGATTATTTTAGGAAAAGGGCATTTCATCTTGGTTTTTAAAAACTTGTATATTATGTTAGTCTTTAGTGAAACAATCTTAGGATACTTCAGTTTCATGAGGTTTCATGCTGTAAACATATTACAGAAACTTTACAGAAAATTGGGAATCAATCTACATCAGGACCCAGCTATACCCTTCCTGGGTATATACCCAAAGTATGCTTCATCCTACCACAAGGACACTTGCTCAGCTGTGTTCATAGCAGCTTCATTCATAATAACAAGAAACTAGAAACAACCCAGATGCCCCTTGACTGAAGAATGTAAAGAACATGCGGCTCATTTACACAATGGAGTATTACCCAGCTGTTAAAAATATCATAATAAAATTATCAGACAAAATGGATGGAACAACAACAAAAAAACATCCTGAGTGAGGGTGAGGTAACCCAGACCCCAGGAAGACAAGCATGGTATGTACTCACTTATAAGTGGATATCAGCTGTGAAGTAAAGGATAATCCTGCTACAATCCACAGACCCAGAGAGAGAGGCTATGCAACAAGGAGGGCTCATGGGGGCAATGAATCTCTCTGGGAAGAGGAAATAGGAAGATAATGTGGGTGGACTGGGAATGGGTGTGGACAGGAACTGGAGGCATCAGTTGGTGGGACTGGTGGAAAGAATTGAGGGAGAGAATACTGGGGGAAAAAACTGAAATTGGGGGGCATCTCATGGATGAGCGAGAACTCTAGTGCAATGAAAATTCCTAGGAATCTATGAGGGTGACCCTGGCTAAGATTCCTAGGAATGGGTGATACAGAACCTGAAATGGCCATCTCCTGTAACCAGGCAAGTCTACCAGTGGTGGCATTGAGACATCAATACAAACACAAAACCTTTGACTTACACAGTGTCCTGCCTTCAAGATGTACTGGGGTAAATTTGGCAAAGAAATGGGGGTATTCCAACTAATGACTGTTCTAGTTTTAGACCCATACCTTGAAAGGAATACCATCCCTGGCTGCTAGATAGCCCAGAGACCTGGGATAGAACCACAAAAGACTTTCAGAAAAATGTCAAGAAACGATTCCTAATGATAGTCTGCTATACCTCTAGAAGGGAGCCTAGCATAATAGTCATCAGAGAGGCCTCATCCAGCAGCTGATGGAAACAGATGCAGAGACCTACAGCCAAACATCAGGAGAGTTCTAAGAATCCTGAGGAAGAGGGGAAGGAAGGATTATGGGAACCATAAGGGTCAGGTAAACTACAAGAAAACCCCACAGGTTCAACTAACCTGGGCTCGTAGTGGCTCACAGAGACTGAAGAGACAGTCAGGGAGCCGTTGTAGTTCTCACCTAGGCCTTCTGCATGTATGTTATGGTTGTATGGTTTGCTTTTCTTTTGGGACTCTGAGTCTCTTGCCTGCTTTTGGGACCTTTTACCTCCTACTGTGTTTATCAGTTCAGCCTTAATATGAGGGGAGGTACCTCGTCTTATTGCAACTTGATATGCCTTGTTTGGTTGATATTCCTGGGAGGTGTACCTTTTTCTGAAGGGAAACAGAGGAAGAGTGGATGAGGAGAGAGGGGAGTTGGGGGAAGGGATTGGGAGGGGAAGATGTGGGGGAAACTGAGATGGGGATGTAATATATGAGAAAATAAATTAAAAATAAAACTCAAACATTAAAGTAATAATAAAAATAATTAATAAAACATTTACATAATAATAAAAATAAATACTAAAAAGACTAATAAAGGCATCTTCTGGAATGTAGCCAACATGCTTCTAATAGAGTAAGAATTTGAGGGAGTGATTGCCTTCATACCTCCCTGTGCTTACTGTCATATTTTAGTGATAGTTTACCATGGTCAACTAGCGCTGATCAACCTGTATCCATCCTAAAACCCCGAGTGCAGTGTCCCTACTGTCATGTTCCCACAGAAAGATTGGCATTTTGTTGTGTGTGCTCTTCGCTCTGCCTCTTGCCTCTTCTTAGCTCTTTTAAAGACGCATAACTTAAACCTTTATCCTCTGTAGCAATCCCCGCAGGACACAGGTAGTCACTGTAAGCTTGTTTGGTGAAAAGTGTTTTCTGCTTGGACCTCTGGACACTGGTCAGAATTACTTCCTACTTCACTGTAATAGTTCCTTCCTCCTTAGACATAATTTCATCATGTGAGTCTAATTGCCTCATCATATCCATGCTTGAAATGATAGGTATAGCAGTCTTTATAATTGAAATTATTTTGCATTTAAAGAGAGACAATAATACTTCCTATATAAATAATTGGCTGGGCTGTGCATGGAAAAAAAATTAAGAGATCCCGTGGAAGAATAGTTTCAGTTCAAAAGGCCAGGCTTGTACCTCAGTTTTGGCTCCTGCTTACAAGCAAAGAGGGGCTTAAAAGTCTAACAAAGTGCCTGTTTTGGACTAAACTGTTTCACTTTCTATCCACATTCATATACTTGAGCATCACTGAGTAACTCAGAACACCGCTCTACTTAGAGACAGTATCTCTGTAGAAGTTTTAAAGTTATTCAAAGAGGCTATTGGCTTAAGATTTAATTTAGTATGATGGACATTATTAATAGTAGAGAAGATTTTTGGGTCTAGTGACCTAACTCAGTCTCATGACCTGAGTCGAATTCCTGGAATTCACGTGGTAGAAGGAGAAAACCAACTGCCAAAATTTTTACACACAGGCACGCACGCATGCACACATACATGCATACACACACGCACACACACACACACACACACACATGCACACACACATACTAAATGAAAAATGAAAGGAAGACACAATATGTATGCATGGGACATCTGAAGACATAGAAATACTTTGCCTATGTTTTGAATTTCTGAATTTTCAAACCTGCATTTATTGTTTATTCAAAATTTTTCTTTTTTATTATGTAAGGAATAACTTGCCTGGAAGCAAATTAATTTGTCCCTCAAAATCAGCCAGCACTTATACTGGTAGTGGCAACATCTACCAGTCAAGGCGATGGAGTGGAACTGACTAGAATCCTAAGAAACAGTCAACCCTGATAACGATTGATTTCAGATGTCTAACTGCTAGAACAGTGAGATAGTAACACTCTGTTGTATAAAGTGCTTAGTATTGGGGGCTATTTGTTACTACAACTCCACAAACTAATGTAGTTAATATTAATCTTGGTGAATATTGATCATCAACTTGAGAAGATTTAGACTCACCATGGAAACAAACTTAATAGATATGGGAAGGCCCACCCTAACTATTGGGGTCCTGGATTCAGAGAGATGAAGAAAGTGAGCTGAGTACCAGCATCCATTCCTCTTTCTTCCTAGTTGTGGATACAGTGTGGATACAGTTGTACCTTTCCACCATGCTTTTCTCCGCATTGATAGACTGGACCTCAAATAGGAGCATCAATAAGCCAGTCCTTTCTTGGGCTGCCTTTGTCAGGCATTTTGTCACAGGAGAGGAAGGTATGTAATACAATACAGCATCCTAGTTTAAAAAGAGGAAAAAGATAATAGACCTAGATATTTCATAGATTTTTTTAAAATAAATGAGTTGAATAAGAGTGATTTAAGTCTATGATAAGGGTGACAATTCCATTTGTATTTGACATAACATTTGTGATACAAATACATTCAGTACTCTCTGTCCTGTCTAGCACGGTGACCACCACATAGAATAATAGCTAATATTAGCAATTTTTGGTTATTTTCTCATATCTATTATACTAAAGAGACATGAAATGCAAATATATAGCAATAAATAGAGAGAGACCTGCAAAGGCAGGAAAGGAAAAAGGAAATATTTCACCAAAGGAAGAGGGCAGAAATACTGCAGGGGTGGAAGGGAAGTTTTGACCAAGAGTTCTGTCATTGTATAGCAGCAACAAGACAGAGCGCGGTATAAGAGGCCTTCAGGAGGCAATGCCTTGGGGGAGCTCAGGACAGTATTTGTGGAATTACTTAGTCAACATTGTTATAAAATACCTAAAGTTTTGGTTTTAATTCTCACGTAAACCTGTGGTTTACATTGTATTTATGATATGAATGTGTTAGCTATATTAATAATAACAGTTATCCTGAAGACACTCACAACATTCTGTGGACTGTTTTTATTTCCTTTTTGTTTTGCTTTCTGAGTTACTGACACATTATTACCTCAAACATATGTAGGGTCAATCCATGCTGGATGGTTATTAGAAACTGTGATAACAAAAGTCATTACACTGCAGTTCAGTTTTGACAGTAAAATTTCAGCAACATTATCACAAATCCTCATGCATTAGTGCAATGATCCTTACTACAGTTTCATATTAGAATCAAAAGACTGCTGCAGCACGATCCATTCAGAGTCAAGCGAGCCAAGTTCTTTGCTGCTTTCACTGATAACAGTCCTGCCTCTTTTTGTGTGCACACCCTGCAAAGGCTGGCTTTGTTTGACTTTACCCCAGTAACGTGTGAAAATAGTTTGTATATCTTTAAAAAATTTCTTTGAAAATCCACAAGAATTATGGAATCCAGTATTAAATGAAATAATCTAAAGGTCATTTTATAACTGATATAATTTAAAAATCCCCAAAGCTATCTACTGTATTACCACAGTTCATTTGTTCAAATAAAGTGTTGGATAACGGTTATCATTCTACCAGATTATCTATCATTTGTCTTTCAACTATGTCTCATCTATCTATCTATCTATCTATCTATCTATCTATCTATCTATCTATCTATCTATCTATCTATCTATCATCTATCTATCATCTGTCTGTCTATCTATCTATTTATCTATCTATCTATCATCTGTCTACCTTTATTATCAATCTATCTCTCTATCACTTATCTATCTCTATATCATCTATCTACTATTCATTTATCTATCTCTCTATCTCTCATCTATCTATCTATCTATCTATCTATCTATCTATCTATCTATCTTCTATCTATCATCTGTCTATCTATCTATCTTCTATCTATCATCTGTCTATCTATCTATCTATCTATCTATCTATCTATCTATCTATCTATCTATCATCTGTCTACCTATCATCTTTTTATTATAAATCTATCTCTCTATCATTTATCTATCTCTATATCATCTATCTACTATTCATTTACCTATCTCTCTGTCTATCTCTCATCTATCATCTATCTATCTATCTATCTATCTATCTATCTATCTATCTATCTATCTATCTATCTATTTATCTATCTATCTATCTACCTACCTATCATCTATTATCCATTCATTTGTCACCTATCATCTATCTATCCATCTATCATCTGTCTTTCAATCAGTTGTTTACTCTGAAGAGATAGCACACAATTTTGGAAATAAGTTACATATTCAAAGTCACTCTTATAGGAAAGCTGTGAGAAAAATCCTTCAGCTGAGAAAGAAAACTATTTCTAATATCTCTGAATATAATTTTTATCAGATCTATCAACACATTTAAGTGATAGGATCATACAATTTGGTTGCCTGAATACTTTATATAAGGTATTATATACAATATGCTTAAAAGAAACAAAATACCATTTACTAAATAGTGCCTACCAGATGAGTTTTAAACCCACCCCAAAGAGAAAAGTAACTATTTTCTTTACAAGAGATGCTTATACCAAGGAACATGGAACATCAGTAACTAAACACTCCATTATTTCTATAAAATGCGCTTTTCTGGAAATTTAGAACAGGTTAAAATTTTATTCAGTTAAAGTTATTGTGGAGCTATATTATTAGGGTTTCTTCTGAGGTAAAAATCTTTTTTTTTCTATTGAAAATAGATTTGTCTCTCATACAATACAATCTGACCAGTTTTTCCTCCCTCTACTCTCCCCAGATCCACTTCCTCCTGATGGAGGTGGGTCTTGTATCTTATCTGTTGCTTTCATTGGTTAACTAATAAAGAAAACTGCTTGGCCTGATAGGACAGAAAATTAGGTAGGTGGAGTAGACAGAACAGAATGCTGGGAGAAAGAAGCTGAGTCAGGCAGTGACCATGATTCTCCCACCCGACACAGTCATAGGTTAAGATCTTCCCTGGTAAGCCACCCTGTGGGCTACACAGATTATTAGAAATGGGTTAGATCAATATGTAAGAGCTAGCCAATAAGAGGCTGGAACTAATGGGCCAGGCAGTGTTTAAAAAAATACAGTTTCCATGTAATTATTTCGGGTAAAGCTAGCAATGCGGGCGGCCGGGCACCAGGAATGTAGTCTGCCGCTCTACTCACAACAACCTCCTCCATTTCCTTCAGAAAAAAAGCAGGCCTCCAAGAGACAAAACCAAACACAACAACACAGTATACTTAAAGAAATAATTATCTTGGAGTGGTCTGGTATATTTCACAACCACTAGATGTGCTAACTTTTGAAATCATATGTGAGTGTGCTGACATAACAAATTACCTGAAAATGAATTTGGATCTCATGGCTGTAGGAGACAGAACATTGGGTAAATCTCTTGATAATCACATTGTTTACAGCTAATGATAAATGTTTATGTACTAGCCTGTCATCTTTAAGCCATTCTTGCTTATCAGAAGTGACAACTTTTCACTGTTTTGGATTTCAAGAATTTTTCCTTATACAAGGTAGTCAAGTTTCTTCTCCTAATGATTTCATCAGTCAGTACTTAAATAATGACCTTGATATTAGTTTTGGGTAGCTTTATTTATATAGATCTACATATTATCAATGTTACGGTTTGTAGGAAGAATAACAGATTTTAAAATGTTTAGCAGTCAGCTGATGGTGGTGTGCACCTCTAATCCTAGTACTCAGTGAGGCAGAGGCATTTAGATCTCTGTGAGTTTGAGGCTAGCCTGGTCTACAGAGCTAATTCCAGGACAGACAGATAGGGTTGTTACACAGAAAAATTCTGACTAAAAAAAAAAAATGCTTAGCATATGTGCACTTGCTTTTCATACCTATCTCTTTGTATTTTAACAAACGATGTGAGATAGAAATCTATGGATGTGAGGAGAGATTATCACTTATCACAAGAGAAACTATAAGCTGTGTTGGGCAAGACTGAGTTGAAATTCCACCTCTCACTGAAGATGTATACAGTTGCTGTGGGACAATAGCCTGTGCCCTGTCACTTATATTTTAAATAAACACTGACTTGGGCCAGTAGCCAGGCAGGAAATATATGTGGGGTGACCAGGAGGGAAGTAGAGGCAGGGAAATGAGAATTCTAGGAAGAGAGAAGTGCAGTGTGGAGTCATGACCCAGATGCAGAGGATGCATGATGTGACTACCTCACCAAAAAGACCAAGTCACGGGCTAACTCAGACAAGAATTATGGACTAGTGTAACTTATAAGAATTAGTTAATATGAATCCTGAGCTAATGGGCCAATCAGTTTATAACTAATGTAGACCCTTGTATGGTTCTTTGGGACTTAATGGCTGCAGCACTGAGTGGCACAGGAACAATTCAAAGAATGGTGCTCAGTCAACAAATGGTGCCCAACATGTTGACAACTGCATCCACATAAAGCCTGAGAGAGCTTGGGAAGTAATTCTAGAAAGAAAAGAATAGTGTTAAGTACAGCTTATCGATAGCATTTTCTCAGATAAGTTCTGTTTGCTAGATGCAGATATATCTAATTTTAGAGAGGCTTCCTGACTCAGCTTTAGCTGTAAAAACTTCAAATGCACTTGGGAGGCAGAGGCAAGTGGATCTCTGTGAGTTCAAGGACAGGCTGGTCTATAGAATGAGTTCTAGGACAAAGATACCCAGAGAAATCCTGTCTCAACAAGCCAAAAATTAAAAATAAAAATAAAAGAAATAGGGTTTAAAATAAAGCCACATAAAGATGGAAAACACACAGAGAATCTGGACACTATGTTATTATGCTCTCTTTGAATTGTTTGAATGCTGAGGAAGGAGGAATAGCTGCT
The DNA here is from genome assembly GCA_963919715.1 of Microtus obscurus. Classification (NCBI taxonomy): domain Eukaryota; kingdom Metazoa; phylum Chordata; class Mammalia; order Rodentia; family Cricetidae; genus Microtus; species Microtus obscurus. Next base: position 3,173,643 of record CAWTZC010000337.1, on the reverse strand, counting down.
AAAAGATATTTGTTTATAAATGCTGCTGAATTAATACAAGATAGGTATTTTGAAAATACCTTGACTTCGAAATTGAAGTCAAAAGCTATGTTACTTTAGAGAAGAGGTTTTGCTTTTGTTTCCACAGAAAATGAGAGGCTATGGATTCATTCTCATTTAAGAAAACTCAGGTTTGATCAAGGAAGGCCTCCTGAGAAATCTGCGATAGGAACGGATGGCCCAGATATTTGAGTTCTACATCCAGAACAGATTCAAGACTGCTGCCTGAGATGATCAAGCCTCATAGAGTAGTCCAGTCATGACTTGACTTGATCATAATCCTAAATTTTCTTTAGGTCCTCATAAGATTATCAGCACCACCAATCAGTTGGAAATAGCCTGGAGAACTACTCCCACATTGCCAATAAATGGACTATGGATATTTTCCTTTGTTTAGAATGTTGGTTACAAGTTTTTATGAATAATTGTTGCAAGAAAGAGGGGTCTGCTTCTTCATCCTGGCCACCCGACTAGCTTAGCCCTGAAATAACCAAACAGAAATTGTGTTAATTAAATCACTTCTTGGCCCATTAATTCTAGCCTCTTATTGGCTAACTCTCACATCTTGATTTAACCCATTTCTATTAATCTGTATATCGCCATGTGCTAGTGGCCTACTGGGACAGATTCAGCACATCTGTCTCTGGCGGCTCCATGGCTGCTCCCTTACTCTACTTTCTTCCTCCCAGAATTCAGTTCTGTCTTCTCCACCTACCTTAGTTCTGGGCTATCAAGAAGGCCAAAGCAATTTCTTTATTCATTAACCAATGAAATCAACATATAGACAGAAGGACCTCCTATACCAGATAATTGTCAGTAGAAAAGCTAAACAAAGGATATTAGATTCAGAGTTCTTGATTTTAAAAGAAGGATGGGGGGAGTGCTGTGGGACAATGGTCTGGACCCTGTCACTTATATTTTAAATAAATGCTGACTGGCCAGTAGCCAGGCAGGAAGTATAGGCAGGGTGACAAGGCAGGAAGTAGAGGCAGGGAAACGAGAATTCTAGGAAGAGGGAAGTGCAGTCTGGAGTCGTGACCCAGATGCAGAGGATGCAAGATGTGACTGCCTCACCAAAAAGACCAAGCCATGTGGCTAACTCAGACAATAATTATGGGCCAATGTAACTTATACTAATTAGTTAATATGAAGCTTGAGCAAAAGGGCTAATCAGTTTATAACTAATGTAGACCCCTGTGTGATTCTTTGGGACTTAATGGCTGAAAAACCATGTGGGACAGAAAACATCGTTCAACATAGACTAAACATTTTGGTTACTGGGCGGCAAATTTTTAAAACTACATTTTAATTGTATATTGTGTGTGCATGTTTGCACATATGAAAATATACATTATAGTATATAAGTGAAGATGTATGTACAGCTTGCAGGCAGAAGTTCTCTACATTAGGCATGTATGGGTTCTTTATAATCTATCAACTAGTGATACTCTAGACTTCTAGGGCTCCCTGGACTCTACAAATAATGTCTGTTTCTTCCTTGTGAAGTGTACATTTCAGCAGTTTCATGAGTGTGAAATTTGTGACTGATGCAAACATTGACTCTAAACTCTCTGTGTTTCCCCCATGAGGTTTGTACAATGAAAAAGAGTTGGTGAATGAATACAACACCAGCTCGCTGTGCCTGTCTCTGTCATTGCAAAAGCTACTCAATAAGCTGAGACCTGAGCAAGCTCCTAAGGAAATAGCAGGCCTTTAATTGATACTTTTTGGAAGAACAAATGTGTCCAGAGCAAGAGGTCAAAATTGTGTGTGTGTGTGTCTATGTGTGTGTGCCTGTGTTCTGAGAAACAGAGGGAGGCAGAGACTCTGAAAGGGTCTTTAAATGGTTGTTTTAGGGAAAAAAAACTATTGAAAGAGTTACAGCCGGGCCGTGGTGGTGCACGCCTTTAATCCCAGCACTCAGGAGGCAGAGGCAGGTGGATCTCTGTGAGTTCAAGACCAGCCTGGTCTACAGAGCTAGTTCCAGGACAGGCTCCAAAGCCACAGAGAAACCCTGTCTCGAAAAAACAAAACAAAACAAAAAAATAATTACAGTTTTCCTTCGGAAGAATAAATCTCCACCTTTAGTGAAATATGCATCCAGCATGCACTTGGCAAAGCAGCTTCTAGTATTCACACGGGGTGGGGTTACATGAAACTGTATCTGATGATTGATGAAAGGCAGAAGAAAGCAGTGAAACCTATAGTGGATACAATGTTATCTAGAATTAAAGATGGAGGTCGGCCTAATCAAACCTGATAATGGTGATAAATAGGAAAACTTTGTGTTTTCTTCCTCAGGAGGGTGAAGAGAGACAGCTGAAGAACTTAGGATGTGCCTTAGTTGAGAATGGAGTCAGCATAGCTTCAGCAAGGAAGCAGAGAGGAGGCGGGCTACTCTGAGGCACCCAATGTGTCTTTGTCAGTATGATGGTTGACTGACAGATGCTGTTTGTATTCTGTCCCCCAGAGACCATTTCCACTGATCTCTGGTTCATCTCCTTATGCCCACATCACTTAAAGTGATGCTTTTATCAAAAGACTGCCAGAATAGCAATGCTCATTAAATGAAAAAACATCCCAGCACATGCTACCTACTGTTCACTAGATATAACACTCAAACCAAGAATTGTTTCCTAAACAGTCTTTATTTCTTACCCTGACCCCTTTCAAGATGCCTCATCTGTAAAATTATTTTGGAAGGAAATGGGAATTTCCTAAGGATGCTCCCAGTTGATAAGATTAAAAATATAATTATGAAGCTGATGCTCAGTTCCGTGGAAATTAAGTCACCTTCTAATTAAATAGGTGTTTCTTTGTCCTAACAGTTGGGGGGGAGGCATCTAAAGGATAATGCTTGTCAAATGAATAGTACAGTGCCATCGCCCTCCATATACACATACATGTTTATAGAGAAAAATACATATTTATACATACATATCTATGTAAGTACAGTATTTGCATATACATGCATATGGAGAGTGTCTCCCAGGGATGTTTCTTAAGTGTTAGCTTTCATTTCTTTCATTTAAAAACACTGTGATTTTCTGTGGGAAAGGGTTAAACATTATGAATGGCTTCTGAAAGAATTAGAAGTATTTTAAAAACAATTTTCAGAAGCAATTCGTTGTCAGCTAATCACAGCACTATCTGCTCGGCAGTTTCACTTGCCTTTCTTTGTGGACTGAAGAATTTCAGATGCCACTAGAAACAGAAGCATGTAGTTTCCTGGAAGTCTTAATGCAGTTTTAAAGAGAGAGTACATAAACATTCCTGAAATCTACTTAGGAAAGGAATGTAAATAGTTTCACATGAAAACAATACTTGGTTTCTTTTCAAACTTATTTTTCTTAATTTATTTCCACTTTTAGCTTTAATTTTGACATCTGAGAAGTTTTATATTGAATTTGATTCTATTGTTACTCATGAATGGGGCAAATAAGAATTTTGCATAATTGCTTTTGCCTCTTTCTGAGGTGTAAAAAGGGGAAAACACCCATCACTGAAAATTTGAAAAACCCTGGGGTATCAAGAAACATATCCAAATAAACAGATATAATATCACCACCGAGAGCTATGCTATAGTGCTCTAACATTCAAAATGTCTCTGTGCAAAATTATGCTAAGGAAAGGAACATTATCTTTAATTTGATTTACTCTTCCATCAGGCTTTGCTATGTTTGGTCTACAAGTACAAAGAAGTATAAAAATATGCAATCTTCGTAGGGAAAATAATATCCCTTAAGAATCATAATTATTAAAATATAATTGTTTATGATGAAAAAAGACATTTCAGGTTCAGAGCAAAGGAAATTCATCAGAAAACAAAAAGTTTACACAGAATTCATATGGTTAACTCTTGCTTTCCTGTACCCCGAACTAGGACAAGGAGAGGACTTAACCCCGTACACATCAGAAAGGCTGTGAGAGAAAAGAAATGGACTAAAATCTTAAAGGGTTGTCTTGTTTCTGATGGCCAAATTCCGTCCTGTGTGTGGCGTGTTAGACACTAATGACATACGATTTCTCACTGACAGATTAACAGCATCAATATGGCCTCTCTGTCCATCGCAGCAAATTGATCCTACATGCCACTGACAAGGGCAGCCTGCACTTAATGACCTCCATTGCTGAAGGATGGGAATGAAAAATGGCTGAAAGGACAAATAAATCTTGAAAGTTTCCTGAAACAAATGTGCTGAAAGTGAGTCGTTGAGGGATCATAGTGGAAGCCCAAGCCCAGCCGGGGCCCCTGCCCGCCTGTTCATATCAAAGTTTGGCTTCTTCTATCCTGTATCAAGAGTTGCTTTAATTCGATCAAAGAAATGAGGAGACTGTTCTTATTACAAAAACAGGATGCTAAGTATCTGAGGGTTTCTGTTGATGTGATAAAACATCATGAAAAAAGCAACATGGAGAGAAACAAGCTTTTTTCTTCTTAGAGCTAAGGTTCATCATCCAGGGAAGACAGGGCAAGAACTCAAGCAAGGTAGGAACCTGGAGGCAGGAACTGAAGTAGAAACCATGAAAGAATACTGCTTTCTGGCTTTATGCTCATGGTTTGTTCACCTTCTTTTTTATAACACACAGGACCACCATTACAGGGTTGGCATCACTCAAGGTGATTTGGTCCTTCTCATATCAATCAATAATTTCAAAAGGCACCACAGGCTTGCCCAATGGCCAATCTGGAGGAGACAATTTTTGGTTGAGGTTTCCTCTTCCAAAATGATTCTAGCTTGTGTTTATTTGGCATAAGCCTAGCCAGCACACTGTTTTCTTTGCCACCCACCACTGTCTAAGTGCCCATACACTTTTTGTTTGAGCCTTGATTAAGGAAAGACAAACAATATTAAGCTATTGCTTTCTTCTTCCCAGGGACTAACAACTAACATACTTGATACAAATAGCAATGCAAAAATTCATGAAAGGATTGAAAATGCTCTATCTACACAGAAAGATCTAATTCTGAAGTATGCTTTGAGAACACTAGGACATAGTCAGATGGTTGTGTTTTCAAATCTTTTCCAAATTCACAGTTCTTTATCTGTCACCATTATCTACTATTTCAACGCAAGTTTGTAAAGGAGAGCCTTCTAAACAGAACCCTTGAAAAGAGGGTCTTCTAAAGAGCATTCTTCTAAAGAGCGTATCTCTAAAATGTACTTCTAAAATACCCCCTTCTAAAGAACAACAAAGGCATCCACATAAAACAAAATGCACTGACTCTGATAGAAGCAAAATGGGGACTAGTCTTCAACTCATTAGCACAGGAGACAAATTCTTTAATAGAACACCAACAGCACTGGCACTAAGCTCCACAATTAACAAATGCGACCTCATGAAACTGAAAAATTTCTGTAAGGCAAAAGACACCATCAATTGGACAAATCTACAGAATCAGAAAAGATTTTTACCAACTCCAGATCCAATAGATGTCTTTTATTCAAAATATATGAAGAACTCAAGAAGCTAGATATAAAAAAAACAAATAATACAATTAATGGGGCACATATCTAAACAGAATTTTCAATAGAGGAATCACAAGTGGCTGAGAAACAAAAAAATGCTCAACCATTTGTGGCAAAGAAAAAGCCACAAGGGAAATGCAAATCAAAATTACTTTGAGATTCCATTTTATACCCGTCATAATGGCTAAGATCAAAAACACAAGTGATAGCTCATGCTGGTGAGGATGTGGAGCAAGGGGAACTCTCCTTCCTTCACTGCTGGTGGGAGTGCAAACTTTTACATCCATTACGGAAATCAATATGGGAATAATCTACCTCAATAGCCAGCTATACTGCTTTTGAGCGTATACCTAAAGGATGCTCAATCACACCACAAAGACACTCGCTCAACTACGCCCATTGCAGCTTTATGCAAAATGGGAATCAACATAGATGTCCCTCCACTGAAAAACGGATAAAGAAAATGTGCTACATTTCCACAATGGAGTATTACTTCCCTGTAAGAAAATTACACCATTAAATTTCAGGCAAATGGATGCAACTAGAAAAAAATCATTCTGAGTGAGGTAAGCCTAACCCAGAAGGACAGATATGGCATGTATTCACATATGCAGATATTCGTTGTTAAATAAATCACAATAAGCTACAATTCACAGACTCAGAATGGTTAGGAAAAGTGGAGGGCTTTAGCAGGAACACATGGCCTTCCCTTGCAAGGAAAAAATAAATTTTGCAAGTAGACTGGGACAGGCAGGTCGAGAAAGAAATAAGGAGGATTTGGTGGATTGGGGGAAAAGATGGAGGGAGAGAGTACAAAGTGAGACAGCTGCACACTGCCATACTTCCTGACTTGACAATAATAGACTAAACCTCTGAAACTGTAAGCCAACCCCAATTAAATGTTTTTCTTTATAAGAGTTGTCATGGTCATTGTGTCTCTTCACAGCCATAGAAACCTAAATTAAGACAAAAGTCTTCCCCAAAGATATTATCTTTCAACCATCTCTCTTGATCCTCTTGACTATACTTCTTTCTTTTCTGTTCTCCCCCCCCACCCCACCCCCATGACAGGATTTCTCTGTGAAACAATTCTGGCTGTTCTGGACTCACTCTGTGAAACACGACTAAATGAAGCGTGATTAATAAAAACTCAGGGTCAGAAATTGGGGTTCAACCGGAAGATCCCAAAAGAAACAACCAGCCACTGGCTCTTACCTTGACCTCAGTTCGAAAATGGCTATCCTGCCTCCAGGAATCTCAGAATGAGACTGTGTTGAGAATTGTTTCTTCCCATTTTATAATCTTCTCTAGGGCTGGATTATAGGCATGTACTGTCTGGTTTCTATGGCAACTAGTATAACTACTGGGATTAAAGATGTGTGCCTTTTTGGCTACCGCGATTAAAGGTGTTTGTTAACATAACCTGGTCTGTAAGGCTGACCAGTGGGGCTGTTTTATTCTCGGATCTTCAGACAGTCTTTATTTATTAAAATACAATTGAATTGCCACTATAACTCTGTAGATGAAATGAGCCTTGAACTCACAGAGATCTGCCTGCCTCTGCCTCCCAAGTACTGTGATTAAGGGTGTGTGCCCCCACTGCCTGGCTTTGAACATACTTCTAAAGAGGTCCTTCTAAATGTCACACAGGGCACATAGAAGCTTTAACATCCATCTGATTAGATGCATGAGAAACAGGAACATTCACGAAAGCAAACAAATTTCAGCAACATAGCTTCCTTTTGTTTTAAGAATGATTTGCTATGATTTCTCTTTTATTTTATTCATAATATATTATCTTGTGAAGTAATTTTAATTTATAGTTGAGAAAATTGAGATTCAAAAGAGTAAATAACTTTCAAAGGATCATTTCCATACTGTTCAATGAAATTTTTACTCCAGACCTAGGCTTTTGCCTTCCTTACAATTCTGAAATAGAAATGAGTGTACTTATGATTTAGAACTGAACTTCTAAATCATAACTCATAGCACACCAGTATGGGTGATGTCAATAGAAGAAATGCATTAACTCTAATCTTTAAGGCTAAGTCAGTTGTTAAATAATAACCATTATTTTAATTTTTGAAAATTGAATTCTGAGGAGAAACGTTCAAAGGGAAACCATCTTATATTGTCTCTAAGTGTCTGGGGAGAAAGTGGCTATATTGCGGCACCCCCATAGCACAGCTTTCTCCCCCCTTTTCATCTCATAGAAGATCTTTCCTTCTTTTTATTCACATGATTTTCCTTTTTCCTTTTACTAAAACATAGGAATTTACACACAGACGTAGGATTTCCTGCCATTTCCAGTAACAGAGGTGGAGTGGGTGTTCAGCAGTAACTGCAAATGTCTAAAGGATCTTCATACTGAGCAAAATAATATGAATGTGAATTTGGGGCATATATATCAAAAAGAAGATTTAGAGACACATTGTACAAAGTCATATACAGTTAGAATTAAAACCCAACTTTAGAATAGCAAATGTATATCTGCAAACTAAGAAATTAATTATGATTTATGGTAACAATAACTAAATGCAAATAAACATTGCAAAAGGATCACAAACTAAGAATTTTGGGGTCTTAAATATTTTTCAAAATTCAATTCCTAACATTGATATTATTTAATTATGTAATTTCACATCATTATTACTATATTACAATGAAACTTAAGAAAAAGAAACCATACCATTTTTATGCTATATTAAGTAGTCTCCTATTGATGATACCACACTGGCTATGTTTACATTTTGGATGACTCACTTAAGGTATTTCATTAAAAAAAATCAATACCTTTTTCTTGTCACAGACTGAAAAATTGAGTGACAGCAGTCTGTCATAGCCGTTGAAAAAGGCTTCCTTCTCCTTCAAGAAAATCGCCTGCATGCTTTGATACTCTTTGGCCAATCGCAAGTTTTCTGCCAGTGACTCTTCTTGAAGTTTCTAAAAGAAAGAAATGTATGAATGTGTATATATACTTAAAATCATTCAAAACTGTTACAACTTTTAAAATATTTGAGTATTTTTTTAAATACTCAAAACACTGTAACACATAAAATAGAAAAATCCAAAATCATAAATAAAATGTGTGTTTTGACACCAACATGCTCCTAGGATATGCTCAGTTTCTTCTGGGTGCTGGGATTTGGGTTTATTTCCTTGCTCTTCATTTACAAAGAGTGATGTGTGATTTGCCTGAGTGTGCCTGCCTTTTGTCTGACCCTGGTCTCACATGGGTAGATACTTGTGTCTATAGAATTTGGGTGTGGACACTCAGAGAAAACATTAAATAATGGGAGACAATAGGACTGGTGATGGCCCAGTTTGTGAAGTATTTACCACACAAACAGGGGCCCCATGTTCTAGCTTAAGAATCCCAGTTGAAAGCCAGGCTTGGTGGTGACCAGTTACAATCCCATTACTAATGGGGCAGAGACAAGTGTATCTTGGGCCTTGTAGCCTAGACTGAGCAGCAGAGATCCCTAGCTCCAGTGAGAGATCGTATTTCCCATAGAGACAGCTGACCTAAGGTCATTGGAGCTCATAGACTCTGGACCAACACTTTCAGAGCCTGCATTCGGACCATCCTATGCCCTGTGCAAATGTGTGAGACTTGTGTAGCTTGGTCTCTTTGTGGGGCTCCTAGCAGTGAGATCAGGACCTGTCCCTGGTGCTTAGACTTTTAGAAACCTGCACCCCTCCCCACTATGCTGCACTACCTTGCCCAGCCTTGATAAAGAGGGAAGAGCTCAGTCCTGCCACAACTTGATGTGCTATTGCTTTTTTCAAGCCCACAGGAGCCCTGCCCCTTTCTGAATGAAGACAATATGGGGAGGTGGGAAGATGGAGGAGAAGAGAGAGTTGTTACTGTGGTTGGTATGTATAATAAATGAAAAAAATGTTAATTAAATAAAATAATAAACATTAAGAAGAAGGAGAAGAAAAGAAAAAAGGAAGGAAAGATGGAAGGAAACAAAGAAAAAATGAGAGAAAGAAGAGGAAGAGAGAGAGAGAGAGAGAGAGAGAGAGAGAGAGAGAGAGAGAGAGAGAGAGAGAAATGCCAGAGGAACCACACCTGTGGTTGTCTTCTGACCTCTACACATGCACTACGGCATGGGCATTTGCACATGCACACACATGGAGAAAATAAGTAAAATGTAATGAAAACTAAAAGAAGTTTGCTCTAGATGCTTCAAAAACTATAATTTACTAACATACTTTAATATTTTCAAATCTAATCATTCTTTTGGGGTGAATCCATCCTGAATTAAAAATGCTTTAATATATAACTTACCTTGCTGATAATGTTTTAAGACCCATAAAGAGATTAACTATGATGATTAAACTACCAGATATAAAAATAACTAGAGTGAAGTAATTAAAGCATTCCTCTGTGAAAGACACTACCCCATCAAGCCTCTGGTTTTGTTGTTAGAAATCATACGTGGTACAAAAATATGAACAGGAAATGTAATTCAGCAGAAAATTGCCTGTACAAATATTTCTGTATTTATACATTCAAGATTTATTAAGGCCAACAGACATATTTCTCATGGAGGCCTGATCTCCCTATTGATCCTAAATGATGAACACCATGTCACAAGTGCTCTTCAGGATGCAAAAATGATGAACTGAGATCCATCTCCCAAGTCCTTGTACTCATTCTGGTGCAATTATTCAACATACTGTGAAGTTGTATCTTGTAAACCTACCTAAGTTCACATAGAATTATATTTTCTGAGGAGGACAAAGTTTGTGAATATTTTCATTTGGTGTAGTCACTTTTTAAATGTTACTTTTTGATACCGAAACATTCATTAAAATCTAACTCTCGGGTGAGTTGAAGCCCTGGTAAATGTTCTGCTGCTGTCAAGATAAGGATCATTTTGAGGGTTTTTTGATTGTTTATTTGCTTGTCTGATTCATTAAACATAAAAATATTTAAAAATTACCTTTGAAGTTACATGATTGTATTATGTGTGCATTCAGTTACATACATGCAGTTGCGTGATTTTGTACATTAGTGGACAATGTTGACATGAAACTTTGTGGACTGAACATTGGCTTATAATATTAAATAACTCATTCATTCTTTCTCTTGTTTATTTTCTCATTCAGTTATCTACTCAGGAATTTTATTTAGTTACTTGGACTTGATATTATGCCTCAAGGATTTTGCAGTATTGTAGAAAATTTTTATTAACAAATACACAAATACATAATTAGCTTGCAATATTCTACGTGTTTTGTATTTTTTGATTTACATATATATTAAAGTTGTCCAAAATAATATTTTTAATACTGTACTTATTGTTATTGATTTGGGCCTCATTATTAAAAATGATTGAAATGATGAACCTTGGGAGTATATCTTGATAAAGAGAAAACTTGTGAATGCATGCTAATAGTTTTCATAATTTAATATGTAAGCATTTAGCATGATATATTATCTAAAATCAGTTCTTAATATTTGATAACTAGGAGATATGACAATTTTCCCCAGTGTTTTATTAAGAAATTAAATATATGAATAAGGAACTGAACAGTAGTTACTTTGTTAGTTTCATGAGTGCTGAGACTATTAACTTGTTCAGTCTAAAGGTATGTTTCTCTGAAAATGAAAAACCTTGGTATGTGAAGAAGAGCTACAGAGACAGGTTTCACCCACAGAATACAATAGATGGAACAGAAAACCTCAGGTACTGGAGATATGAGAGATGAAATAGATATATTGGTCAAAGAAAATGCTAAATCTAAAATGTTGCTGAAAAAACTTCCAGAAAATTTGGATTCTATGAAAGACCAAACCTAAGAAAACTAGGAAGAGAAGAAAGAGAAGAATCCCAGCTCAAAGACACAGAATATGTTTTCAACCTAATCATAGAAGAAAGACTTTCTAACCTAAAGAAGGAGATGCCTATAGAGGTACATGAAGCATACAGAACACCAAATAGATTCAACCTAAAAAGAAAGTCCCGTTGCTCTATAATAACCAAAACACTAGATATACAAAACAAAGAAAAAATACTAAAAGCTGCAAGAGAAAAGAGTGAGTGCACATGCAACCACCGCCACCCACCACCACCACCACAAACACCACCACCACCACCACCACCAAAATAACAGTAACTAATAATGATTGGTTATTGATCTCTCTAAATTACAGTGGAATCAACTACCTAAGGAAAAGATACGGACTAACAGAATGGATGTGAGAACAGGATTCAACCTTTGCTGCAAACAAGAAATACACCTCAGTGTCAAAAACAGATATTACCTCAGAGTAAATGGTTGAAAAAAGATTTTTGAGGCAAATAATAGACCTATAAAGCAAGCTGTTGTAGCCATTCTAATACCTAACAAAATAGACTTCAAATTAAAATTAATGAAAAGAGATGGAGGAGAAGGACATTTCATATTCACCAAAGGAAACATCCAACATGAAAATTTTCAGTTCTTAACATCTGTTCCCCAGATGTAAGGGTATTCATGTTCATAAAAGAAGTATTATTAAGCTTAAAACACACATCAACCCTTACATATTGATAGGGGGAGACTTCAATACCCAACTCTCAGCAATGAACAGGTCATCTAGACAGAAAGTAAACAAAGAAATACTGGAGCTAAGATGTTATAAACCAAATAGACCTAACAGATGTCTACAGATTATTTCACTCAAAAACCTGGCCATTTTCTGTAACCAGGCAAGGTTATCAGTGGTGGGACTGGGACACTAATGCAGCCAACAAACCTTCCACTTACAATCTGTCTTGCCTGCAAGATGTGCTGAGGCAATGGTTGCACAGAACATGCGGGAGTTGCCATCCAGTAACTGATCTAATTTGAAACCCATGCTATGAGAGGAAGTCCATGCTGGACACTACCCGAATGGCCATGAACTGGAGGCTGGATAGCCTATGAGTCCTTGGACAACCAAATGTGACTGGAAAAAAAGTCAATGAAATGATTCCTCATGATACTGTGTTATACTCATAGATCAATGCCTAGCGCAATCTTCATCAGAGAAGCTTCATCGGCTACTGATGGGTGAAGATGCAGAAACTCACAGTCAAACATTAGAGAGAGCTTAGGGAACCCAGCAGAAGAGGGAGAGGAAGGGTTATAGGAGTCAGGGGTCGAGGAAAAGTACCAGAAGCACACAGCCCACAGAATCAGGGCTCGGGGGTTCACAGAGGCTGAAGCTACAAACATGGACCCTGTATGACTCTGTGTTAGGTCCTCTGCATGTACGTTGTGACTGGAAGCTTGGTGGTTATGTGGGGCTCCTAATAGTAGGAGCAGAGGTATCTCTGACTCTTTTTCTGCTCTTGGCATACTTTTCCTCCTACTGGGTTGCCTTGACCAGCCTTGATATGAGAATTTGTGCCTAGTCTTATTGCATCTTGTTATGCTGTGTTTGGTTGATACCCCCGAGAGGCCTGCTCTTTCTTTGAAGGCAGAGAAGGAGTGGATCTGGGGAAGAGGACAACTGGGAGGAGGGGAGGAAGAGGGGGGTGACATCAGGACATATCATATGAGGGGAGAATAAATTAAAAACAAGGAAAGCAAGAAACTGGATACTGAGAATTAGTAATAGTGAAGCAGCTGACTCTCAGTAGTAATGTAGGTATCCTCACAAGGACATGTGTCCTGAATCTTTACTCTGAGAAAGTATCTGAGACATTATTATTCTCACTTTATAGGTGAGTAAAGTTAAAGCAAAGGTATATCAGATGGGGAAATTTGTAGTTTTGGAAAATGGCCACAAATTATTTCTAGTCAAACATGTTTTTTTTTTGTTTTTTTGTTTTTTATTTTTAAATCTTGTCATTGCTGGTACTGGAGTATGCCCTTAATCCCAGCCCTGGAGAGGAAGAGGCAGAAGAATATCTGTGAGTTTGAGGCCAGCTTGATCTATAAAGCGAGTTCCAGGACAGCTGTTACACAGAGAAACCATGTCTTAATAAACTAAACACCAAACCAAACCAAACAAACAAAAAACAAATGCAAAAAATCAAAACATAGAACTTGCCATTCCATATACAGGTGAATTCTACTCACTCCTCCCATGACTGTTCAATTTGTGGTTTATCCAGCTAGTCGCATTTGGTAGAGATAATTTTGTGAATTTTCTGCTAGTATATAGAAAGCATTCTCTATCCTTTTCCTTCAGGACATTCAGCCCTGTAAGGACTACCTTGTTGTCAGGGATCTAGGTCACAGAGGGAGAAGATAGGCCAGTGGGTCAGTGAAGAGAACTGATAACAGCTGTCATTAAATGAATTATAGAGAGATAGATCCAGGTCTCAGATCTAAACTTTTCAGCTGATTGTTCAGAAGTGACACACAGAGACAATCTCTTCCCCTTACACCCTGTCCAAATTTGTGATTCATGACCATCATAAATGAACGGCCACATTACACAATGAAGTTTTGAGGATTGGTTATGATCATAACAGAGCACCAATATCTTATGCAAGAGCACACAGCTTTTAAGCGGAGTACCTGGGCTATGACCCAGACAGATTGGCACCCGGTCACACTCTTGTATGCAATGCCCTGTTTCATGAGTCAGCGCTCTTACAAACTTTACTGTGTTGTTCTCACAAAGCCTAATGCATCCAACAACAAAGACAAATAGCTAAGCTCTATGTTCTCAGTCCAGATTTGCCTAGGAATCTGGCACAACACAGCTTATTAACATAGACAAAGCTGGCTGCTGAAGAAAAGGAGAGCTTTGGTCCCTGGGGGAGCAGCTCTTTACTGTAGGTCACTATGAGCTTGTTGGTTTTGCATAAACCATCTCTTGTGATATTTTATTTTCATCATTTATAGCTCATGATTTAATTAGGAATGACAAATTTGCTGGCAAGAACTAGTTCATGGATTCTTCAAGTTGAAGACTCTAGAATTTAGATTATGGATGAATATAAGAGAGAAATTATATCATTAAGGCCCGTGAAATTCCAACCAGCCACACTCATCCTGGGGAAAGCCTCAATTCACCAAAAAATATGCATTTTAAAATTTAAGGTGTGCATAATTTAAAGAGATTAAAAAAGAAACCCTTGATTCAAACTAAAAGATGGCTATGATTAAAACATTTGCATTGTATGCATATATGTAGAAAATCTACATAGTTGCCTTAAAAGATGGTATACAATAATCATGCTGTAATGATCCATCCATAGCCTCAGTGATGTTTATTATAAGTACTTGGGTCTGGCTCTCTGGGCAGAGTGGACAGGTTCTATTAGTAAGTATTCTAACAGAGTTGCCATCTCCTGACCCACTTCTAAATCAAACTCTCCTGTCCCGATTGTATTTATCTGTTGCTGTTTATTCTGTTATTTACTGATGATCTTCCATTTGAGCTTTGGTTATTAAGTTTGCTGCAGACTTCTTCTTACTTCCCTCCTGGCACGCTGCTGGGAGTAACTGCTTCGTCTACAGACTCATGTAAACTACAGCATATCAACTTTAGCCCCACCTTGCGTCAGAAAAGAATTGACTTCCTTCAGAAAACACTGGAACACAGAAGCTGTATTGTTAGAATTTGTTGACAAATTCTACTCCAACACGCTCACTAGCTTTTCTCTTATCTTTTTGCTCATTCAGTTGCTTGTTCTACAAACCTTTACTAAGTTGATTCTGTGGTCCCAGCTCTGTGGCTAATCTAGGGATTAAAAAGATTATGATATGATAGCACTCTCCAGGGTTTCCAGGCTAGGATGAGAAGGGCAGAAGTGCAAACCTATCTAGGTGATGTATAGTGGAATTGAGATCAAAGTTACACTGTCACCTGGGCTGGCATACACTTGTCCAAATTTGAGAGTCAAGCGGAAGGTTTTCTTGGCCCTTTAGGATTATTAGGGTATTGCTATATAACTTGTTAACTAGGCTCAAATACACCGTGTTAATTGTTGTGCAATCTTTTGGCTTTAAGGTATTGTTAATGACATAAACAAGGCAAGCCACCCACACTGCTCCACCCCCACCCCATGATGCACAGTGTTGTAACTCAGGTCCAAATGCAAGCATTGAGCTTTCAAGCGTTTGTGGCCCCATAGAACAGCCCAGGGACTACATAGTCTGTTCTAGTTTTGATACTGAATGTTGCCACAGGTGCATGGGTTGAAGACTCTCCAGGCTAGGTATTTCGGGAAGTGCTGGAAACTTCAGTTGAGGCCTATGTGGAGGGAACAGGTCATGGGTTTCCTGGATGTATAATGTCTCAGACACTTTGATTTGTTGCTGTTTTCTGACTAATGTGAAGCAGTTGCCTTTCCTCCTTCATACTTCGCCACCATGGTATTCTGCCTCACTACAGTTCAGAAACAACAGAAGGGGCTAAACACAGGTTGAAATTTCTGAACCCGGAAGCCTAAAATAGTTTTTCCTTCTTTAACTAGTTTTCTCGTTAGGAGCTTGTCAGAGCATTGGGCAAGTGGCTAAACACCATCAATTGTGTACCATTAAATCTGCACCTACATGGTCCTCCAAACTCTTGGCACTAGATTGGTAATTTGCATATAGTAATAATTTGTGTGAATGGGGTGTTGGGGTTTGGGAGTGCATGAGTGTGCATTTGGGTGCATTTGCACATGCATGTGTATGTATGTACACGGAGGATAGGTCAGAGAAAAACTTCCTGTGTTTCTCAGGCATCACCTACCTTGTTTGTTTCATAGTTCTCACTGGCCTGGGACTCACCAAGTAGGGTAGGCTGGTGGGCCAGTAAGCCCCAAGGGATCTGCCTGTCCCTTCCTGCCTAAAGCTGTGATTACAAGAACACTGGTTTTTAAATATGTTGGTTCTAGGGATTGAACTCAGTCAGGCCTTTATGCTTGTGAAGCAAGCATTTTAATGACTGAGCCATCACCCCAGTCTTAGAGTGACATTTTGATGTCAATAAAGTAAGCGTAAGAATGAAGACTGATCACATAGAATGTGCAGATATAGGCTTCTGAGTAAACGGGTCTAGAGACTGGGTTCCAGCTCTCCATGAGTGCTCAGTACAGTGATCTTTCTGAGAAACATGCATTAGGCTACAGCCATAGTACCCCGGACATGCTCTGTCTCACCAATGCACATGCAGCAGCATAGGGAACACAAATGCTCAAAATATACACCAGTTCTCTAACAGTGCAGCAGAGCAGGAGGAAATACAGACTCTATCGGATGCGTCACCTACTGTGTGCACAAAGGCATTATTCCATAGCTGCTAGCTCAAAATCTATATGCCAATTACTACAGAAAGCAAGAGTTCTCCCCGGTGTTCCAGAGGAGCAAGCCTGTAAGAGTGATATGTGTCGATACCCCGAAGCCTCAGAGGAGCAAATAACTGTTTTAACTCTCCCAGGACCAACTTCCTGTCTGCGCTGCCATGGAAACCAATCTCTTGTCCAACTCGAGTTCTCCGATAATTAGTCTTAAAAGAACATTCTTGATTTGTAAGTGAACAAATCAGCCCTCTGAACCAAGGTTGGTGTATGCTTCAAAGTTTGCATGTTTGACAAAATGTTTTATATTCACTCATTTATTTAAAAAAATTACTTAGTGGGAAAACAGCATATTCAGAACCTGAAAGAGATGCTGCCAGAGGAAGCCTGTACCAAGCCAGCTGGTCAGGACCACCTACCCCTGCCGGACTTCAAGGTCAGGTTTTCTCTAACTAGGCTACTTCAGCACTTCCTTTAGCTCCCTAACTAGGCTGTAGATGATCTCCTGCTTTGTTTCCTTAAATGTTGCTAATGGTCTTATCACATTGCCTCCTGAAACTGATGTGTAGGCTGAATTTTAGGGGTATTTTGCATTAATAATCCTTGTTCCTTATCATTTTTCATATCTGTTAGTTGTTTGTATTTGACCAGGAACTATGGATACCACATGGAAACAGCCACAGTTTCAGAGTCGAGGGAGCTTTCCACCAGATGAGAAATTTGAGGCGATCACAAAGGTAACTTCATTAGAACAGTCTCTGTATGAAGGGCAGAACATATAGCTAAGCAGAGTAGTGCATGGGAGACCGGTTCTGGATGGCGTGATGAGCAAACTTTGAGGAAAGGGCCAGCTTTTAAGCAGATTTCTGAATACAGTTCACTCACAGGGCTCTGTACATGGTCTCAGCAGGGAATCTTGGTCCAGAAACAGAGCTGTGTATTAAATAGTCAAAAGGACCCGCTTAATGTGGGTATGTGTTAAAAAAGAATGGAATGTTTTCCTTTATTTAGGAGTGTTTAAGAACACTTACACAAGTGTTTCTTAAACTGCATTTTTGTTGAGAGACATCTTATGTATTCTAGGCTGGCTTTGAACTCACTATGGGGTCAAGGCTAAAGTAAACTTCTGATTCGCACCTCCCAGGGGCTGGGTTTACAGCTGTGTAATGTCATGGCCAGTTTTATGTGGTGCTGTCAGTTCAACTGGGGGTTTCCTACATGCTAGACACAAGTTTTACCAGTGGAACCATATACCCAGCTTAAATTAGGCATTAAAGTTCTATTTGATCAATTTTTCTATAATAATAGATGTTCCCTTTGAGCTGATTACAGAAACAAAACAAGGATCAAAAAGGAACAGCAAGAGGGAAATTGGTGTCACCTAAGCATACTCCCAATCAAATATTCCAAATTAAATTATATGATTTAAGCTATTATACACAAACTGTGTGACATCTTATAAACAGTTTTGAAATAGCATTAGTTTCCCTAAATTATTTGTTATTGCTAACTAAGCTTTAAATTTTAATCTGAGTATTCTTGTTTTTAAAAATATTTTCTTATGGTATGACTTAAAATTCTTAAACAGAGACCCATGCATATCTTCCTTGTAAAGTATTCTCATACATTAGTTCTATTTAGTTATACCCCAATTTGTTGATACATTAAAGATATTTTTCAAGTGTGCTACTTTTTCGTGAAAGGCCTAACTGCCATCTCTTCCTCCCAAGCAACTCCTGCCTAGAATGGTTTAAGATTTAGAAGGGCTTCCTATTTACTCACATTTTAATGATGTACGTTTCTACTTCACTGGTGGCAAAGGCTGATCAGTCATGGAAAGGTCAGTTAACACTAAATAGACCCTTTCTTGATGTAATTACAAAGAATAATATCTTTGTGCTGATGGCACTGCACACCAAGTGGGTGATGCACAGAATTAATGTGCTGCCTTGTTGGCCCATGGGATGCACATTCTGATACAATAACCACAACTTACTCTAATTACACCACTCTAAAAGGTCATCAGCAAAAGGAGTTAAGGAATTATAACTAACTCTATCATAAAGGAACACTGCCTTGAACAAATGAAGAAACTCTAAGAGCAGACCTAGAACCTTCATTACAAACCAGAGAGGAATAAATCTAAAAGAATAAGGAGAAAGGATACGGATATGTGTGTTCAGAAATTCAGAAAGCTGAAAAGTTTACAGATGTGATTTTTTTTTGTCATGTGTTATTGATGAGGTTGAGTAACCTGATCTCTTGGTGTATTTGTGGGTTAATTTTGAATTTTTTCTTTGTCATATCCATATTCATATTATGCAAGATTAAAAAAATCCCTTTGATATAAAAATAATGCATTCAAATTAGATGTCATCTATGACCACAAAGTGGTACACGACACAAGCACTGTCGCTTTTACCTTCAAGCTAGTTTTACCACATGCTATAATCATTTCAAGAACAAGAATTGACAACAACAACAAGAAAAAAAATTTTCTTACATTGATGGTGAGGAAACAGAGGACAAGAGGGTCAATTTCTTGTCCTAGATCATCCATGAATAATACAGCATCTAGATAAGTTTCCAGTCTGGTTTGAGTTGCAACCTTCTTGAGCCTAAACCGATGATTATTTTAATGTCCTTACTTCTGAACATTGTTTAAAAATATATCAGTTATAAAAAAACAAAACACTAGGAATTCTTATGAAAAATGGTTCTTTAAATTTAGGCATTTCTTCCTGTCTTTTCCAGGAATCACAGAACACAAAGCAGAGGTCACAATGCAAGATGTTCCCAGTCTGATAAAAGTCCACAACTCATACGTTCCTCTGTTGATACTCTTAGTTCAGAAGTCTCCCTCCTTGGGGGGAACTTCTCCCTCATTGAGAAAGAAGAGATCACACATATTTCTATCCACTTAACATTTTTGCTCAACACTTTGGGTCACTCTTAAAAACTTGCACTACATCTCAAGTATAAGTAGTATTCAAAACACCAGAAGCAGCTCTTATCTTGAGATGTATCTACTGTTCAAACCAACTTAATCCCAATGTGAAAAAAAAAAAAGAGCAAACCCTGGCTCTGCAGTCAAATCTATCCCATGCCTGTTTCTTAAATGCACTTGACTGGCGTACAACCATGCCAGTTCATTTGCGTGTATTTGCATATTGCACATGGCTACCTTACCTCTACAGTTGCAGTGTACCTGTAGAGATGGAATGGTCTTCAAAGTCTAACATAGGTGCTTTCTGGTTTTTTTTTTTCAGATGAAGTTGGCCAACCTCTTCTCTAGACCTTTAATTACTATACCAGTATGCTTCACAATGAAGCTGCAATTTAGGTCTCACACTCAAGGTATATTGGAACTGTAGTTGGATCTGTGTGTAAAAGATCACTACTGCAAGAGATTTTCTTATGCTTTTTTGGCAGTGACAAATACTGAAAGGGATGGGGACAATCAATCAATAATAACTTCAAAACTCCCCCCCCCTTAAAATAGTGGAAGTTTTTAAGTTACTTTAAAAATGGATTTAAGAATTTTTCAGAGTTGTCAGACACATTAAGAGACCATTGATAGCACTCACATGTGTACACTTACCCAGATCTCGTTTGCTTGGGTGTATTTTATAGAAGGAAGACTAGAAGTTTGCTCAGGTTTTGAATACGCAGCCTCTGTTATGAGAGTCTAGGATGAACTTTATCTTGCCAAGCAGAATTCTAACTTTTGCAGGTAAGTGTCAGAATGGCTAAGTAAAATCAGATGGTCCTAGCACCTTACACTGCATAGCAAGTGGAAGAAATGGCACAGGCACACACTCGAGTGATGCCATGTGACCTTGAAAATATGTGACCACTTAGTGGAGAACAAGGGGGGAAAATGATATCTTCTACACAACTTAGCATGTAGGGGAAGGACAATGGATGATTTAAAGGACACTGGAATTAAGAATTGAAGAGGCTGAAATAAATTACAATGCAATATTTTGGGTATATAGGATGATTTGACCAGTATTTCCCTTCTCCTCACATGGCTAAGTGGACATATGGTACATGTAAATGTATATAACTTTAACACAAGGTAAGTCAAACATCAAACAACTCAAGAAAGACATGTCTATAAGGCAATGTTCCCCAGGACCAAATGCACTGGACAGCACTGGAATACATGAACAGCAAAGGAAACCAAAGTCAATATCACCATAATGAGTTGCCAAACTTATGGTTTTTTATTTTTTAACCAGATCTTGTTCTTTTCTCAAGTTTGTGCTTGTGCTATTTTTTGCTTTATTTCCCCATCTGACCTTAGATCCTCTTTAGCCTGAGTGCTCAGTCTTCCTCCTTCAAGTACTGTCTTCCTACCTCACCAAATTCAAACCTCTGTGCTTTTCTGGATCTCCCCCTCCCCACACACACATTATCACTTGGAAACAAACGTGGTCAAGAACCCAAACCAGGAAACATTTAATAACCTCATTTTCCCTCCCGCGAATAAAATACGGTTGTCTCATGGAAAATCACACAGTGGGCAGAGGATGTTTGGCTAGAGGTTACTCAATCGCCTTGTTTTTCACCCTGGCCAGATACTAATTAAGATAATTGTGATGGTGAGTTCACACGTGCAAATCTTCACTCCGCCTGGAAATGTTAGAGTCACAGAGACACTCTATACTTCTGTGTCAACCTAATATTTCAGCCTGGGAAAGAAGAATGACAAAATCAAAGAGGCTAGACAAAGTAAGCAAAGTTAAATTCATGACATGCATATTTACCAAGACACGCACATTTACCTTCTTAAATATAGAACAATGAAAATAGTATTTTATATTATAAGTTTGTTGAAAATGTTAAAAGAAGTAGAGACAAAAAATACAACAAACTGGTCCCTTTATAGGCTGGGACATAAAAACAAAATATGTTGTGTTTAGTGATGTTTGTTTTGGGGAAGCAATTCTTAATGAACGTACGGCAAATGCAAATGTTTTGTCATGTGGCAAACACATAAGTGTGCTAAGGAGAAAGATCTGGACTGAGCACTTAGTTGATAAGTGCTTTTTGTGTAAACAGAAGGACCCAAGTCCAATTCCATGGATTTACATTTTCATTCATTGGAAAAACAAACAACAAAAATCGCACAGAGATGGCTTATTCCTTGTAAGCACTGGGAAGGCAGAGACAGAAGAACTCCTGGGTTTACTGAACAATCACTTTAACTGAACTAGTCAGTCCAGGTTCAGTGAAAGATTGGCTCAGAGAGAGGGGAGGGAAAGAGAGAAAGAGAGAGAGAAGAGTGATTGAGTTTTTGATATTGCCAATAATAGTCTCTGGTTTCTACAGACACATGCACACATATGCATACTCACCCGCAGATAGGTACACACTTAATAATGTCTCTGTACACACATGCACACAAGTGATAAACATTTCAACATTCTTCTCACAGAAAAGGAAATAGAAAGAGAACAGCGTGTGCTTCCAGCTCACATCAGGCCTTTCCCTGCACCGCAGCTGCTGTTTTATTGCAGTTATTAACCTTGTTCTAATTCCCCACCTCTTGAATGGTTTTTACCATGTTAACGTTGTGCCCTTACATGCCATGCGAAGTAGACTCAGTAAGCATCATTCCAGTTACTAGATGAGTGAAACCGTGTAATCCTCATGCCCTCTTGAGCACAGAGGCACCTGTACAAAGGAAACAGGTGCGCCGAACACAGATTACTTGGTTTTTAAAGTGTCCACCTCGGCCAAGTGTTCTCAAATGAGTGAGATTTTTCAGAGGATTATATGGGACTGGCATTTTGTGTGAGATATGTTTTTTTGAACTATTTAGAGAAGCCTTCATGATTCATGTTTACAACCTAAAAACATAGGAATTTATCCATTTACAATTTGACTGAGAGAAATAATAAAGTTTCCAGGTCTTTAAACTCTAGTTTGCGGAAGCATTTTACTGTGTAATCTCTCTGTGCTGCACCCCAGTGTACGTGCAGATTTTCCTTGGAACACTAACAGAAATCTAAACCACCTGCTCGGCTGCATTCACGCACCACGCTAAGCTCTCTACCCACAACCCAGAGATTAACGTTCTAAAAAAAGAGTAAGGGAGTTACATGTGAAATGAGTAGAGGTGATTTTTTTTTTAATTGGAGTGTCTTCTCAGTCACAGACATATATTTAAACCTGTTAGGAAAGTGGAAATTGCAAAGCGTAAATCAAAAGCATAGTGTGGGTGACCTCATCCGAAATATTTTGGAGCACAGAAACCATACATTTTCTGCATATTTGGGTGATCTGCAAAACAGAAGCGGCTGTCTTCTTCTATGGCACTCTCCCCTCCAGCGATCACTCCCCCCTCTTCCTAGGAGCAGATCAGGGGAGCCCAGTTCCTAGGGTTCACTCTTTCCTCAGCCCCATCTCAGCAGGAACAGTTCCACACATCAGTCACACCCAGCTGATGCCATGCCCACGACATATCCCCTTCAGAGTTACTTTCAGTTCTTCCAGGAAAGGAAGAAAAGGGCTATCTTCAGGCATGAAATGCACTGTCAATTCCAGAGCTGTTTGGTGTCATCCAACATGTACCTTTTAGTGCTCTCAGAGCAAAGGCTGGCCCAGAAGGATAGCACTCAGGTGCAAATCCATCACACGCCATCAGATACGGACAGTTGGAACCATCCTACAGTAGAGACTTGTGAGTTTAACTCTGAGTCCTCATACTCACTAGTACTATGCTGTGTGCCTCACCTTTTCTCCAGTCGTCTGCTTGCCCATGGTCCTCCCAGAAGAAACATGTATTTGTCATTTTTTACTAGAGTCTCAGGCCCCCACACCTGTGCATATGAAACAAGACGGATCTGCAGGTTATATTAAAGGTCACAGAATATCTAGACTTTTTTGGTACTATCTAATAATATGAATTCTTAAAAGTGAAAATTCTTCTTGGAGGGAAGTTAAGAAGATGTAAAAGAAGAACCAGTGGAAATCTGAACTGTAAGACAGAGCTGAGAGCCATGGACGATCAACTTGTCCCTAGCTAATGACTTTGAAGATGGAAGGAGTGACTGGTAAGCCAAAGAATGCAGACAGATTCTCATCTAGATGGTGGACATGGTCCTCAACACTGCGTTGGAAGAAAAACTGACATCTAGTTCCAGTGACTACAGAATCCCAATTCTAGCAACCATCTAGGTGAGCAGAGAAATAGGTTACCTTGAACTTCCGGGTAGGAACAACTTCTCAATTGTTTGGTTTAACACGGGGAGACCCATGTCTGCCTTCCGATCTGGAGTTATGAGAGAACTTCATGTTTTAAGCTTCTATATTTGTGACAGCTTAAAAAGTTGCAATAAAAACAACTAAAGTGGTAAAGACTCAGTAAATGCAATAGGTTCCAGAGATGAACTATTCAATAAGATACTGCATAGAGTTTAATGCTCTGTTCATATGTAGACCATATACAGAGCTAGCAACTCAATGACATACACACATTGAAGTCTTGCCCAGGGACATGCATGCCATGCCCAGGGGTTCCCTCTTTTTATGACCACTGTAGTTCATGGGAATAAAACTGATATAGTCCTATGCTAAAGCTTTGCTGTATAAGGATATGATGGAACAGATATTTTATTAACATTTAAGAATGTTACACATGTACATGTGAGCACATTGCTAGTGTTATCAGATATTCAAACCTGGTTATATGTATGTAATACAAGGGCATCTACCTTGTCAATGTAGCTTAAAATGAGTAGATGAAAAGAGTGTCCGAGAACTCTCACTTTGGCATTGGAGTGGAAGTTCAGTTGGTGAACTGCTAGCCTTGCATAAAAGAACCTGAGTTCAATCCCCAGAACCTATGTAAGAACACCAGGCATGGTGGCACCCACTTGTCATCTCTCTGCTGGAGACAAGATCCTTGGGCTTTCTAGACAGCCAACCTAGCCTACTTGGTGAGTCCCAGGTCAGCAAGAGACTATGGTTTAAATAAATAAGGAAGAAAGAAACAATAAATCCAAGTTGGGCATTGCTTGAGAAACTGCATCTGATTATGTTCTTTACCCTGTACATACATGCAGCCACAACACACACAAGCTCTGGCACACACAGGAACATACATGTAAATTTACACACAGAAACAAACTTTATTGTACTCCTTCAAATCCAACAGATTTATAAACACATTTTGTAAATATATTTATACATGTATATGCATAAATCATACCAATATATATCATAGTTAAGACTATTGTATCTGGTAAATCTTCTTTAATAAATGATTCTAACAGATTTTTTCTATTCATTAAAATCTCTATTAAGCAAAGGATCTTCTTTTGCTCCAGGTAATGATTATTACAACTAATCAAGATGTAGAGAAGAAAAAATGAGGTGCCCAGCTCCAACTAATATCTACAATACAACCCCTATACCTAAGGTTCAGAGACATAGCAGAAGTGGGGGCAGAAATATCACAAGAGCCAGAGGACCAGAAAGTTTGATGCAAGACTGTCATCTACTTTGACAGGGAAGCTGTATTCATGAAATCTCAACAGTGTGGGTTCCTAAAAGACCTATCCACGGTCAACACCAGTTAACATGACAATACCAATGGAGGAACTCTCACAGGGGCCCATTCCTAGATGAAGAGGTATTTGCAAGTAATGGCTGCTAAGAGAGAGAGAACCAATCTTCTCTAAAGGTAAGCTGACCGACAGGTTATTAAATTCCATGTGGAATATACATATAAATATACATACAAATAATACTCATCTACACAGCATGTTCTTATGCTTCCTTTTTATCTAAAACTGATCCTTGAAAGGTATCACAAATGTATTTTGAATTTCACTAAGGTTTATTTGTATTTATGTAGATTATGTATTGATTCTTTTAATGTTAATATAATATAAATTTATCAATGTTTTGAAGTTAGAAATCGTTTTAATTTTGGGTGATTCAAACAGTTGCTTACCCACCTTTTCTCTGTGTAACCCTGGTTGTCCTGGAATTAGCTCTGTAGAGCAGGCTGGCTTTGAAATCACAGAGATCTGTCTGCCTCTGTCTCCTGAGTACTGGCATTAAAGGCGTGCGCCACCACTGCCCAGCAGCTGCTTACCCAACTTTTCTCATTATGAGTTACCTTCTCACATTCCATTCTCCTCCATGAATGGCAGAAAAGTTAACCATTAGTTCAGCATAATTAAAGCATTTCAGTAAGGTATGGCGAGACAAATAGACTTTTGTGTGTTTCTGTGTTCATGCTATCCTCTCTTACAATGATAAATCTGGCCTCATGGACTGACATGGGAGTGAAGAAGATAAAATGGTTGAGTAGAAATGGATTTGTCTCAAAACATGGGTTGATGGAAAGTTCAAATGGTCCATTTTTGTCATATTGTTGATTAAAGTGCTACTTGATGAAATGCTAAAATATGCTGAAAACTGAGATGAGATGGCATGTTCTTTTCCTGACTGCCCGACCTAAATAATCACACAGAAACTTTATTAATTTCAGCACTGTTAGGCCTATTAGCTCAGGCTTCCTATTACATAAATTAGTCCATTTCTATTCATCTGTGTATCTCTGTGAGGTTTTGGCCTACTGAAGAGGTTCCAACAGTGTCTTTCTCCTTTGGCAGCTATGTGGCATCTCCCTGACCCCACCTACACTCTCTCTACATCTCCGTTTAGATTTCCTGCCTGGCTTTATTCTGTACTGCCATAGGCTGAAGTAGCTTTTTTATTGACCAATGGTAATAAAGCATGTTCACAGCATACAGCGGGGAATCCCACGTCATTGTGCACACCACACATTTTTCTCTAGTGTTTTTATATTCCTGGAGCATTAAAGCAGAGCTTGTACATTGATGTTTCCCCTTCCCCGGAAACTGTCAATGTGACATATGAAAAAGTTTCAAATCAGACTGTAAAATGTTTTGCTAAACAGCAAGAATTTGTTCTGCTTTCATACATTCACTATAGATAATATATATTATCATTTAAGATTGTTTAGTAGTCTGCTGCTATTTGTATTTTGATAAAAAAAATATACAAAGGTTACATAGGTTTTATGTGAAAAGAGTTACTCAAATCAACGCTATATCCCAAGCATTGTCATAACATATAGTAAACACACACAGGTTCTATATTCTATATGAGAAGATGTACTGAAAGGCAAATTCTCTGTACTATTTATGTAGCTTTACTTTTTTTTTTTTTTTTTTTTTTTTGGTTTTTCGAGACAGGGTTTCTCTGTGGCTTTGGAGCCTGTCCTGGAACTAGCTCTGTAGACCAGGCTGGTCTCGAACTCACAGAGATCTGCCTGCCTCTCCCTCTCGAGTGCTGGGATTAAGGGCGTGCGCCACCATCGCCCGGCCGTACTTTTTGAGATAGGGTCTCAGCATTTATCCCAGGGAGATCTCAAACTCAGGATAGGTTTCTGCCTTCTGAGGGTTCGGATTCATCTGTGCTGTGTTCCATTTTGCCCGGCTCTCAGTAATTTGTTAGATGATGTCACATGTTAAATTTCTTCTTTTTATTTTCAACCTTTGTGGTCTCTAGGAACAACTTATTAATTTTAGAACAGAAGCTAGGTAATCATGTCTAGCCATATTTTATTACTGTATTTTCTCAATTACAAGTTATTTTCTTGCTTGTTTTCCAGATGTACACTTTTTGTTTATTGGATAGCTCAGTGAGAGAATTCTGGGCATGGACCATGTTTTCCTGGAAGGTGAAATGAATGTGCAGTGGAAGAGGCTCTGAGCCCTCCTGTGGCAGTCTCCTGGGTTTCCCTGTTCCCATTCACAGAGTTTAAGCATTAATCCTGAAAAGAGACAAGGTCAACATTTGGACACATGCCTTTCTATGATCACTGCTCCGGTTGTTTGGTGGCTATTCTATAACTACACTATGTACCCTTATGACCATAACATGCAGAAAATGATGGAAACATCCCATAATTTATTCAGAGAAGCCATGGGAATGAAAGGAAATGAATGCTAATTAAAACTCACACCCATGAATGAAATGATTCTTCACACCTAAGCTGACTAAGGGAAATACTTGAATTTCTTTTCAATAAGACAAAAGACATTTTTTGTACATTTTTTGTTACATAAAAATAAACTTGTGGCATTTGAAGAAAGTCTTCTTAAGCAAAAATCCCTTAAAACCCAATCCTACCCAAGATTTGCATTTCTTTATGGAATGACCAATGATGAAACAACACATTCTCAGTATGGATGTGCAAATCTGAGCAAGACATGGGTCAGTACCTCTGAAACCTCAGTGTTCAAAGAACTCATGAGCAGTAGGAATACACATTTAAAGCTAGCCTGAACTATTTGGCAAGACTAAGAGTCAAGGAACCAAATCAAACAAAAAGAAAACAAAAGTCTCTTAAGAGGAAATCAAAATAACTTATGGTCTAACTCCATTTTCCTGAACATTATCACTTTTAAGAACCATGTTGTATTTTGTGCATTTAATTATTTTATGAAAATTGTAGACAATCAATAGCACTTGATATATTTAAAAATACTTTTCTTTGAAAAGAAGTGTATATGTTTTGCTGGACTTTGATGTTTCTGGGAAAAAGATTGGCTTTGTATTATAATATTTCACAAATAATTTTAGAAAAAGATAATAATCACAAATAAATAAAATCTGTGATCTCAGTAATTTCTGAGGATCCTAAGTATCTCACCCATTTGAAATTCATTATCTTGACATTCAACATCATCACTAATTAAAATCATACAATGGAGTAGCATCTGCAATTACTCTGTTTAGTGTAAAATTACAAGGGTTATAAATCTCTAAGCTTCAGGGCATAGACTATCACCAGCTGGGGTGAGAAGGAAGTTATCTACCTATTGTGTTAGTCTTGCAACCATTAGGTACATTATATGCTGTATTCCTCCAGGAACATCTGGCCCAGATTATTGTTTGAGAGGTTATTGGCCTGCATGCAAGGTGCCCTACATTGGCAAGTAATAGACACTGTGTATGTATATTCATATTTAATACATGTATACATGTGTGTATTAACTATATATGCATAATATGTATTCTACATACATAAATTTATTTATTCTGGGATTTGCTGAAGGAATTTTCATTGTAAGCCACTGATTGATATTTTTCTGAGGCCAACGACTACAAATGTCAAAACACAAGACATTTGAAAGCGTTAAAATTTTGATGTTAATCCCTTTTTCAAAAAGACACAACTAATTTTTTTTTTTTTGCAGACAGTGCTTAGTTGTTTCCACATTTGATTTGTGCAGTGCACATACTCTGGGGGACATAATTCTCTGACAATTCTTACTGACTCCGTTCCAGCCTTTCTACCCCTGGATCTTTTTGCTCACAGTCTGCCAAAGCCCTGAGGTTACAAGCACTAGTACAATGTTAACATGCTTAATTACAGTTCTTATTATTTTATATCTTTCTCTTTATAACAACATACTAAGTCAAGAATTTTCTTATAATCTTTGTTGTAAGAAAATCTCTGAGAAAAATCAGTTTGCAACACCTTTTAAAAAAACATTAGGATTGATAGCAATACCCAAATTTAAAATTTCGGTTGTTGAAATGGTTATCACCTGAAAAGTCTTTGCAAATCTTAGGTTTTAAGGCTTTTTAAAGTTTTTTAAGTTTTTATGTTTTTCCAACAAGAAAGTCCACAATAATGTGCTAGCTTATAGTACTAAAATTCATATAATTTGTATCACAGTCACTGTGTATACAGCGTCTGTATTGTTTCATCCATACCTGCCCTTGTGAAGCCACCCTTGTATGTGGTTTGGATCCCGAGACACCAGTGCTTCTTAGTTGTTGTTTGTCGTTTGTTATAGATTCCAGGTGAATTCATTGTTTCTGCAGTACTACAGGTGCATTCTAAGTTTCTTCCTAAAGGAATCCTCTAAGAGATACTTTCCAGGATAAGTACACCCCAATAATCACAGCATAAATGATGGTTGTGTTGCAATTAGATGAATTTCAACACTCTTAATATGTTTGACTCTAAATCAATGCCATGCCAAAGTCTACAAATAGAAAATATCATCCCAAAGTCTCCTAATATTTTGTGACAATATTCATGGAAGAGTCATGTCTCGGTTAGTCTCTACAGTCACTGGCAGATCTGGGAGCCATTACCTGGGACCTGCTACACAGATGCTCAGGCTGGACAAATGCAAAGTTGAGCTCTAGGGAGTTTCTTTCCCTTTCCGATCCTCAGCTTGCCTCCAGGGCTTCCAGAAAAATCTAGGAAATGCAAGCCAGAACTGTGTGCTAAATTGACCTCCCTTTGTGCTGCCAAGAACATGTGACTCAGAGGGAAAATGAAGCTTCCAAGGGCTCTTCGATAATCTCAGGTATGGGTGTTCTTCATCAGCCTCGTAGAAGGGAATATGTGCTTAGCTAAGAAAGCATCCCTTTATTACTTTTCCATTGTTGCACAGGGTATCAGCCACATTAAGCAGGTTAGAACAACATCTTGTCATTTTCCAGTTCAAAAGATCACAAGTCCCTCTCAGTGTCTGACACACAGGTGAGGACCTATCTAGAGACTGCACGAAGCATCCTGTTCATCTGCCAGGCCCCTCAGACTGTGACCAAAGACTCCTGACTCCTTGCTGGATGTGAGCACAGCATTGCTCTCAGCTCCTAGATGTCTATGTGGGACCTTCCCACGTGACCTTTTCCTTCAGGCCAGGACTAGCGAAGCTCCTGTCAAGACACTCCTCCCTCCTTACATTTCTTTCACCAGGAAAAGCCCACTCACTGTTAAGGGATCACTTAATTAGGTCAGGCTCACCAGGGATCATCTCCTTTTCCTAAAAAGCTACTGACTTGGGACTTTAATAGCATGTGCAAACTCCCTGCACAGCAGCACAGAGGTTGGTGTTAACTGAATGCACAGAGAAAGTGTACATAGACTGCATGGTGGGAGTCTTAGGTTCAATCAGGAAAGCAACACCTGTAAGACATATATCACAGGTGGCACAACACAACTTCCATCAGCAACAGTCCACATGTATGTAGTAAGTCTCATGAGATTATGAGGACACTCATAAATCAGTGTTGTCTACTGACAATGTAGCTGTGCTGCCACAGCACAGCCCATTCGTCACATGTTTGTGACAGTGTTTAATGTAGACAAACATTTTGTGCCCTATAGCACTTGCATAAAAATGCAATGCCTACAAATAGGAACAGAGTAGAATAGTTAATAATATGTTACTAGTTTGTGTATTATACTAATTATTAGATAAAGATATTGTGTCTCTAATTATTGAAAAAAAACACAGATAATGTGTCATGTTGTCTGAGTTATCTGTCTTTTCCAGTTCTCCCAATCATTAAGTCCCAAAGAAATCACACAGAGGTCTACATTAGTTATAAACTGATTGGCCCATTAGCTCAAGCTTCTTATTAACTATTATAACTTATATTAGCCCATTATTCTTGTCTATGTTAGCAACATGGCTCTATACCTTATTCAGTGAGGCAGTCACATCTTGTTTCTTCTGTGGCTGGGTCAGGACTACAGAAGGAAGTTCCTTCTTTCCAGAATCCTCCTGTTCTCATTAACCCACCTCTGCTTCCTGTCTGGTTGTCCCACCTATACTTCCTGCCTGGCTACTGGCCAATCAGTGTTTATTTAAAATATAATTGACAGAATACAGACACCAATTGTCCCACACCAATGTCACATTCAGAAATTTCATACATCTTGAGTATATTGGTTCTAGATCACATCAAGCCATTAACCTGTATCATACAAATATGTGCAAATATGCACTACAATGTGTAAAAACAATGAAACACCCAACACATTTCTTATAACAATTTCCATTGCCAACTTTAAAGGTGTTCCCTTAGATTTATGACACATGGACATGGACTGTATCATTTATCATTGTAATCTTATTTATCGTCTATCAACATATTATCTCCCTATCCATCACTTATCTCTAATTTCCTATCACCTACCCATTTTATATCTCTCCATCTGTCTATCATCTATCTCTCTTCTTTTTATCATCTATCCTCTAAGTATTTGTAATCTATTACCTATTTAGTCATCTATCCTTCTATCCCAAGCAAGTTTTTCATTGTAGAGGCTGACTCACAAAATCCCAAAAGAACAATCACAAGAAGGCTAGAAAGCATGAGTGAGAACTGAAACAGCTGTCCCTAGATAGATTGTTTCTTTTCCCTCTGTTTGCCTTTGGCCCCAGTGAGTGTTCTTTTTTTCTTTTCTTTCTTTTTATTTATTGTTTTTATTAAAAAAAATTTCTGCTTCCTCCCAGCCTCCCATTTCCTTCCCCCCACTCCTGTCCCCCTCCCTCTCCAGTCCGAAGAGCAGTCAGGGTTCCCTGCCCTGTGGAAAGTCCAAGGTCCTCCCCCCTCCATCCAGGTCTAGGAAGGTGAGCATCCAAACTGGCTAGACTCCCACAAAGCCAGAACATGAAGTAGGACCAAAACCCAATGCCATTGTCCTTGGTTTCTCATCAGCCCTCATTGTCCGCCATGTTCAGAGAGTCCGGTTTTATCCCATGCTTTTTCAGTCCCAGTGCTTTAACATAAGTTGATGGAGAAAGAAGAATCCCAAGCCTTGTTCAAAGGCTGTTCAATATGCTATATTATGTAGGCACTTGCTGGATAGTTTTGTTTATGTGAAATGGGCAATTTGGATATGAATTGATTTCTCTGACTACTTTGGTTGTGGTCCTGTGCTTAGTGTGGTGACTCAAGCCTTCACTCATGAAAAGGAATGGCAATTTTATCCTGATTTAATTAGCCTGTTATAGTTTTCAATTGACTTGCAACACAAGATATAGGGGTACTAAAAGAGACCTTTGGGGACTTCCCTCACTACACCCCTGTTTCTCATTGTCTCTACTTTGTGGGAGAGTTTCTGCTGGTAGTCAGGATCATCCTGGCACACTGAACAGATTCAGACACCCACAGAGCCACTCAGTTTTTAATGAACTCCTACACTATTGTGCTCAGCATGCTTTTCTGACCAATAAATTCACTTCTTAGCCAATGAAATACAGTAATGGGTCAATGTTCATGAAACACACTGATCTTATTGGGTCCTTCATCTTCTTGTAGTAACTGCTTCGGGAATATAGGATTAAACCACCCTTTGATGACTCAATGAGGGTAAGAATTAGGTGGCAATGCCTTGAAGAATATTCTCTGGAATGTGGTATCTAGCATTGCTCCGTGATCTATCACTAAGATCAGTATAAGTCTTCAGAACCCCAACCCAACTCTGGCAGACTGCTAATGGGTAATTCCCTTGTGGTATGGGGGCTTGAATCAGGCCAAGGCAAATGGAACAACTGAGATGCTTACTCAGACTCATGGCCTTTTACACAGTGAGTACAGAAGGATAGTAATAAATATTATCTGCAACCACAAATGGAAACCATGACAATTATCTTGGCATGAATATATACATATACATAAATATGTTAGACTTTAAGTCTGAAGGGACCTCCACATTATTGTGTATTTAAACAGTTGGGCTCCAAGGGGTGGCACTGTTTGGGGAGGCTATGGGACCTCCGAGATGTTATGGTCTAAGGCCTGGGGAGATGGCTTTGTAGTTAAAGGCATTTCTTATTCTTGCAGAAATCCCAGGTTTTAGTTCCTAGCACCCAAATGATAATTCAAAACCATTTGCAACTTCAGTTCCAGGCAATCTGATAACTCAACTCTTCTGACCTCTACAGGTACCATACATGAAGATGGCACATATACACACATGTAGGCAAAATAGCTATAAACATACAACAATTAAACAAATTGTTAAAAAGTAAAACAGTAAGGTTTAGTTGGAGTTTGGGTGAGAAAGGTCGGTTGGGGCTGATCTTGGAGACTGATAGCTCTCCTGTCCTCATTCTTGTCCAGTCCTTTCTACTTTCTGTCTGGACATGGCAAGGCACAAGTTGTCACCTTCACAGACAATTCCACTTTAGGTACCATATTCTTGCTGTCATGATGGACTGTGTTCTTAAAACCATGAGCCAAAACATACCCTTGTTTCCTATTGCTTTTGCCAGATATTTGGTGACAACAACAGAAAAAGTAACCAATATGCAAGTAACCTTATTATTTGCTTTCATATTTTTCTTATCGTCTAATTATTTAACATTATCTATGTTTAAATTATAAGATGTCAAAGGAGAAGAGAAAATGCCACCCAAATACTTCTATTTTCTTCTGGGGAGAAGACGAATTTGTTTTTAGTTGTATATAGGATGATTCTTGCTATAGTAGGTAAAATTATGGATTACACTGAGTTTGTCTTTATTTTGAGATCACAATCTAAAGATAATATAAAGTTTATATATTGACCAGGAGTAGACTGTATGGCTTTTTTGATGTACTGTTTCTTAAAGTTTTGCTCCACTGTCATTCAATCAAATACTAATTCAGTGAGGCTGTGACAGGATCTGAAAATGTGGCTAAACCTTAGGGATTAATACAGTTGATGAGGGAAATCACCCCACAAGGTAATTGTAAATGCCACCCCACTTGTAAGAAGTTCTGCCTCTAGCCCACAGCTTTTCACATGCTCCCCAAGTTCCAGCCCCCCATGATTCTTTCTTCTACTTTTTTCTTTTTCTTTTTTAAATTGTTTTTATTTATTTATTTATTTATTTTATTGAAAAAAAAAGAAATATCTGCCTCCTCCCCGCCTCCCATTTCCCTCCCCCTCCTCCCACTCCTCCCCCCTCTCCCCACTCCTCCCCCTCCCTCTCCAGTCTGAAGAGCAGTCAGGGTTCCCTGCCCTGTGGAAAGTCCAAAGTCCTCCCACCTCAATCCTGGTCTAGGAAGGTGAACATCCAAACTGGCTAGTCTCCCACAAAGCCAGAACATGAAGTAGGATCAAAACCCAGTGCCATAGCAAGGCCAGCTGGACTGTGACTGAAAAAGCATGGGATAAAACCGGACTCTCTGAATTTGGCAGACAATGAGGGCTGCTGAGAAGCCAAGGACAATGGCACTTTTTTCTTTTTAATTTTTATTGATGCTTTGTGGATTTCACATCATTCATCCTGATCACATTCATCTCCCTGTCTCATCACCTCCACCCTCTGCCCTTGCAACCTCCCCTAAAAGCAAACGAAATTTAAAAGAAAAACCCAAAGCCAAACCAACCAACCAAACAAACAAACAAACAAAAAACAAAAATAAATAAAAAACAAGACAAAAGCAAAACAAAACAAAAATGGAGAAGACACTTATCTCATCATGGAAGCTGTCGTATAGCCTCATGAGTCTGTTCAATGGTGTAGCAGTGGCCAGAGGCCTCCAACCAAACCAATGACTCATGGAAATGAACAGTTGCAAGTTCTAGTGTGCTGTCCAGGTGAGACCCACACCTACGGTGAGGGGTGGGACAATCTTTCCTGACTGATGGGTGGAACAGCTCTATTGCTACAGTATCCAGCAAGAGGCCAGTGAGAGGCAAGCACAGCTCAGTACTGCCCTCAGATTTCAACACATATGGTTCCTGTCCCAGTGACATCTGTGCTAGCATGGTCCATGACATCAGTACAAATCCCAGCCTAAGCAGAACCACAGATCCAGACATGGCCCTAGGCAGCAAGTTAGACCCGGAAGTCACCATGGCCCCTGATGGTAGTGCAGGCCACCCAGTTCAGCGTGGACCTTGTGGCAGCATGTCCTCCAGACATCAATAAGGTCCCAGATGCTGGTCCACAGCCCTAGCATACACATGGCCTTCAATGATAATAGGAACTACAGACATCAGCACAGACCCTGGTTGCGTTATAGCTACAGACCTAAACATGGCCCTTGGCTGAAGCCCTGACCCAGAAGAAGTCATGGCCTTGGGTGACATTGTTGAGTACTCAAGTCGGCACAGCCCTGGCAGTATCTTTTGTTCTTGATTGTCTGTGCTTCAGATTCTGGACTTGCTTAACCAGTCCATAAGAGTTAACACAATTTTTTATAATAAATGAATGTAAAACACACACGCACACACACACACACACACACACACACGCACACACACACACACGCACACACACACACCACAGAGGAATTCATAGATGCAAACACAGGCACCATCAAGTGCACATAGACAGATGTCTACATGCTGTGCCTTGATATTTGTACAGCCACTATTTGCATAGGCTATCATAGGAATCTGCCTATTATCGTCCTGCCTTTTCAAAATCAATGTAGCAAGATTACTGTAGAAACCACTAGAAAGGTAAATGAAAGACTCAAGTTTGAAGTTTGGTGTTGCTATTAAAAGCATCAACCATGGACAAATCTCTCAACCTCTCTGAGCCTCAGTTATTTCTTCTCTATTTTGGGAACAAAGGTACAGATTTGACAGGAATGGTGAGAAAAGTAACCACACAGATACCCTGTACTCTTTAATGCGTCATTCAAATTTTGATACTTTGGCCAGCGTGTTATTCACGATAACCTGCTTGCTCGAAAAGCTTGAAAGAGAAATTACCTTGAGCTTGGAGGACATCTATTATGGAGCATGGACTTCTCAGGATAGCTTCAACTTGGCTTAATTGCTGCCTGAACCAGAAACTCTGATACCTGAATTTGGTGGAAGTCAAGGGTGAGGCAACTTTCAAATGATTGTGATAGAATTGTTATGACTTTTATTATATTTCATATTTACCTTTTGTAGTGTGCATAATTATTTATGATAAATATGATTATGATTTCTTTGTCAAGACAAGCATGTAAGAGATGTTCTGTGATACTCTAAAATCTTTAGAGAAGCTACCAAGCCAGACACATAGACTCTTGTGTGTGAGCTCACAGTCTTCTGAGGAGTTCAGGACAGAGGGCCACGAATAAGAAAGGGGCAGGAACACAATCAACATAAATACCATTCCCAGACTTAACTCATTCCTGGGATCTGCTATTGGCTTAGAGAATCCCATGCAATATACTCTGAGGGCTAGCATTTAAAGATGGGCATTTGCTAGCTCTGCAAGAAGCCTAATTCTTACCCTATGATTCTGCAGCTGCCATAAGTGACTATCTCAGATAAATATCAACACTCTACAGAACAGGTCTTCAAACAAGCTTTCATAATCTTAGTTGAATTTTTCATAGACATAGTCTATAGGAGAAATTTCAACAACTGGGTAACAAGAACCTCAAGAATGGGAGGTACAATCTCCAAGTTTGAGTTCAGCAAAATCAGATGCTCTGCCTTCAACTAAGTTTCCTCATCTTTTAAGTGTAGCTATGGGTGTGTAGGTCATTGTTGTTATTTTACTTTGGGTACAATTCCCAAGAGTCACCCTTGTTATCGTAGGCACATTGAAAGTTCAGGTAAACAAAATTATTGTAATTTATAATAAAATTTGACTTTGATAACTCCAGCAAATTCAACACCATCATTATAGTCAAGAAGTTTTATCATTTGACTTGCCACATCATGCAGCATTGTAATTCCTACTCACACACTTCATAACATTTATTACAGAAAACATTATAACTTCTCAAAAATTTGAAGCAAATGTGTTGAGAAAGTATATGTTAAAAATTAAAGACAGTTCTGACCAGACTGTTTTGGCAAGTTCATTGCTTTTTTGTTTGCTTGCATGTGTGTGTTGTGTGTGAGTACACACATGTGCCTGAGTGTGTTAAGAGAGCAACTTGTGCTGAGAGAGTAAAGGCTGGTTGTCACATTGCACAGCAGGCCCTTTACCTTCCGAGTGATCACTCAGGTCTTCTTCCCCCTTTTCATGAGCTGAGTAGAAACTTTTGAAGTGATTGTTATGGTATTGTATTGGGATCCCAGAAAGGAGGCCGAGCGTGGTGCTCATGATACATGGTGTTAGTCCTAACCAAAGGAGCTATGACCTAGAATGAGACAACCTGATGTCAAGGACATTCCACGTCTGAGTCTCTATGTTCTACTCTGTGTATTCATGTGATAATCCTGAATGACACATACTTGTAGAAAGCAGAAATATCCCATCTTCACTAACTGAGAACAATTCATACTATAACCTTCTGCATATTAGACATGAGGCAATACCATTGTTTTTCATAGTTGCTATGCTTACTGAAATCATAAATTTCTCTTAAGGTTTTGGCATGCCACTGCCATGAATGATTAGAAGTCCCCATGACAATCTGGCCTACAGGAATTGGAGCTTCTGTAGTTAAGTCACCTCCACACCAACTACTAGAGTATACAAGCAGACATATGAGAAAGATGCTTTCTGAAAAGGGTGGCTTTGTGACTTTTAAATACTAGAGGAAATTATTAATAGATACAGTTTGATACACTTTCTTTAAGAGCACTTGAGAAAGAGGGTAGAATGTTGAGATGGGAAAACACCACAAGAACATGAAACACAAACGTAATATGAATTAATGTATAAGCAACTAGTCAGCAATAAGATTCCATCTTGGTCTAGCCCTGCCTACCTGTACCAAGACAAGCAGGATGGCGTGGAGATGGGATTTTCTCTCCCCTCTCCAGTGACTGGCATGAAATGCGGCTAGCAAGAGCTTTCATGAGAAACTAAAACCCTAGAAACCAGACCCGCTTTTCAACCTCCTTCGAATGTGTGTGCCAAAGACTCTTCCTCTAAAAACTCATCTTCTGACAAGTTATAGAGAACATTCAGAGAGGAGCCAATAAACTAAACCCT
The DNA here is from genome assembly GCA_963919715.1 of Microtus obscurus. NCBI lineage: Eukaryota > Metazoa > Chordata > Mammalia > Rodentia > Cricetidae > Microtus > Microtus obscurus. The sequence continues at coordinate 3,135,213 of CAWTZC010000337.1, read as the reverse complement.
GAGATGCTTGAAAAAAATGACACAAAAGAAATATTAATGAGCAATCCTTAAAAATGAGGGGAGGTACCAAGTCTCTTCAACTGAGGCAACAATTCTCATTCTCAGTTATTTTCCTGTCTCCAGCCCCAAATATGACAGCGATCCTAGTGTGTGGCTACAGCTGGTCGCAAATTCTATCAAATGTATGGTGAAACTTTTTTTCCTAGTTTGGGAGGTATGGGGATTTATTACCTCCAACCACAAAGGGTTTCCTAGAAAGAATGAAGGAAATGGAAATCCAACCCCAGTGAAGAAAATCAGCAAATAAATTACAAAAACTGTCCATTTGCCTGTCCCTTTTAATCTTAATGTCGTATTCAAACTATTGGGCATGTAACTGAATATCTCAACTGTACCTGAAGAAATAATGGAGCATGTCTCTGCAGTAAAACAGAGGCACACTAAACTGATGAGTTGAACCCAGCAGAAAGAGCGGCTGTAAACATGACAAATGCCGCTATTGATTTCAGGTTTAATTACTCTGTGCGGCACTGACAAAGCCCATCAGATGTTGCTGTGAAGTGTAAATGGAGCAGACCACACTTCACTGCCCACAGGAAACTGATGGTGTCTGCAGTTTGCATTGTTTACTTTATCCTCCGTAAACTTCAGCCTTGATCAAATTAACAAGTGCTACTAACCTCCAACAAACCACGATGCGCTGTGGTTTTACAGCGACAGCCTTGGAACTGCACTTCGGCAGCAACTCTTTGATAACAAATGGTAATCTGCCGGCTGTGGTGAACTCTTCATGGCGGGACCTGCAAGTCCCGCTTAGGGCGTGAGGTGGGGTGGTGTTGGGACCGTTCTCCACAGGTGTGTTGTGTAAGACCCAGGACAGATGGCTTGTTTACCCTGGTTAATTACGGCTGTGCAATACACAGTGTGGCCCTCTTTCCCTGGGAGCTGCTAGATTATTTGGGTTTTGGTGCTTTTATTTGTTTGTTTTCACAGTTGTTTTGCAAGAACATTTGTACATAACTAACATTAGGCGAATAGCTTTCCTACTATTTCCCACCTCTTTTCACATATATAAACCTCATGTGTCTGTCACATACAGGTGAAATCTTTCATTCTAAAACACATGGTAACGCCCAACACTTATACAGCTGAATCCCCTTAAAGATAGGTTACTCCCTTGACCTATTATTTGATTTTCTCCACAACTGTCTCTCAGAATGCTCTATTTTATTACCAAAGTATGAATAGAGTACATTGTATTTGGGTATAGGACAGTTTGTGCACAGCCCTAAAACTGTGAACTGAGGGTAGCTCTAAGTGTTTGTATCTAACTGTCGATCTGCCACAGTTACAAGTCCATCTCTGAGACATTTTCCTCACGGTCCCTCACTCATGTCTCAGGTCAGATTAGCCTTCCTACCCACCGGCACACACTTACTGGGTAGCATTTCCTCTTGCCAGGGGGTGGTTTTTCCCCCTCATGTTCTTGGCAATGCCCAGCACATGGTGGCTGCCTACTTCCCAACTCATACTCCCAGTCTGGCCGGCTTCAAATCCTCAACCTATCTTTTACAATCCCCACCCTCATTTTTGTCCTGAGTTTGTCATGATCAGCACAAAATCAGATATTATTAAAGATATTAAAAAACAAAAAAGGGTATTTAAAACAAAAGAAAAAAAAGATAGAACATTTGATTCAAAATCATCAATAAATACAGTTAACACAAAACACTGTGGTCACCAGTAGCTTAATAGATTGCAAGGACAGGGCAATAATGACAGAAAGGAATGCTAATGGCAGTATTAAAACCACCTAAATTGCTCATACGTGACTAATTATTTATCAAAAATTTGAGTAGTGCAAAGTAATTTTCTTGAAAAAAAAATGTGTCTTTATGGTTTTGAGTAAAAGAAACCTGCAGAGTTCACATGGGTATTTGAACATTTCCCAAGGGACTCCTCTGGCTGCAAGATGACAGCTGCCCAGTGATGGAAAGAGATCTTACCTCTAGCTGGAAAACTTACAAATGAGTCACACGGATGATTGGGCAGGGGTGCTGTAACTAAGATGGAGAAACAGCAGAGGAGACAACAGGAACCAGTGAAAGACCACCAGCTGGACCAGCAGTAGAGAAAACACAGGAACCTGAGAAAGACCACCAGCTCAGCTACAAAGACCAGGCTTGCCTTCAGCATGTGCTCTGACGGCAGATCCCTGGGACTGAGAAGCCTGTGGGTCACAGAATACCTATGTGTGCACTTAGATGAGAACTAAGCACAGTGATGCTAAAGGCACTCCTAGCGAGGTAATGTGCCCTACCTTCAACTGGTTAGAGTCCTTCCAGTGACCTTAGACATGGATGGGCAGGTGGAATTAACATGCCATAGAAGTGCATTAAGAATCATGAGCTACCAGCTCTTGTGCTGGCCTGGGTCTGAAAAAGCATGGGATAAAACCGGACTTGCTGAACATAGCGGACAATGAGGACTACTGAGAACTCAAGAACAATGGCAATGGGTTTTTGATCCTACTGCACGTACTGGCTTTGGGGGAGCCTAGGCAGTTTGGATGCTCACCTTACTAGACCTGGATGGAGGTGGGTGGTCCTTGGACTTCCCACAGGTCAGGGAACCCTGATTGCTCTTCGGGCTGATGGAGGGGGACTTGATCGGGGGGAGGGGGAGGGAAATGGGAGGTGGTGGCAGGGAGGAGGCAGAAATCTTTAATAAATAAATAAATTAAAAAAATTTAAAAAAAGAATCATGAGCTATAGGCTCAATACCCTTTGTTTATAGCTAGTATCCACTTATGAATGAGTAAATACCATATTCATCTTTTTGGGTCCGGATTACCTCACTCAGGATGGTGTATTTAAGTTCCATCCATTTGCATGCAAAATCCAAGATGTCATTGTTTTTTTTCTCACAGAGTAGTATTCTACTGTGTAAATGTGCCACATTTTCTTTATCTGATCTTCAGTTGAGGGACAGCTAGGTTGTTTCCAAATTATGGCTGTTACAAATAATGCTGTTATGAACGTAGTTGAACAAATGTCTTTGTAGTATGATTCAGCATCTTTTGGGTATATGCCCAAGAGTGGCATTGCACCAGCTGAACTGAGAAGGAACAAGCATAGTTCTAACTAGTCCCTCTGAATGTGGTTGACAGTTGTATGGCTGGGGCAGACTGAAGGGCCACTGGCAGTGATACCATGATTTATCCCTACTGCTTGTAATGGCTTTTTGTGATCCTATTCTCATTGGATGGATTCCTTGCTCAGCCTAGATACAGTAGGGAGGGCCTTGGACCTTCCCCAGAGCAATGTGCCTTACGTTCTCTGAGGATTAGATGGGGAATGAAGTGGAGGGTAAGTAAAGGACTGGGAGGAAGGGAAGTAGTTGGAACTTTGATTGGTATGCATAATGAAAAAAAAGATAGTCTGTTTTCTTTAAAAAAATTGTAAAAAAAAAAAAAAAAGAAGTGCATTAAGAAGTTCACAGCCCAATCTCTCAGGAGATCGGGGCAAACCTCATACCTGTACCTAGCATCAAAAGTCCAGACAGGAGTTTTGAAGATTTGTTTATTGTTAGTTTTGTTTTGTTTTGCTCAATTCCCTATAAATTACTATATAAATCAAAGTTCTAGGACATCGGGATGCACATGAAGATGTGGCAACCAATTCCGAGATTAATGTAAACCAAAGATAGTAATGATTTGGCTAGAAAACAGGGCTGAGAGGAAATAATAATATTTAAGTATATATATATATATCATATATAAATAAAATTTTTACTTTGTGTAAAATATATAGTAAATATAATACCTAATTTAGTTATACATTTAATATGTGTGCATGTATCAAATATGTTTATGTGCATACATATTATATATAAAATAAATGTAAATATGTATATATATGTGTGTCTATCACATACCTATATAAATCAAGCATATACATACATAATGCTTATAATTCAGAAAATGTAAATATAATATGTAAATACACTAAATACTTTTATATTTATTTCTTCAATGTGCATATAAAATTGGATATATATATTATATATGTATGTGTATATAAATTGGTCTCATTTTTTATACTTCTTCAAGTCTAGATGTTGAAGTCTCTTCCAGGCATTCTCAGATAATGTTTCATGTGAATCTCCACGCATTTATTAAGCACTGATGGAGGACACTGGTACAGCAGCACCTACGTACACAGGGTTGGAGAGTCTGGCTTGAGGAAAGGTTAGAGCACAACTGCACTCTGGGGAGCATTGCAGGTCAAAGTTCCACACAAGCTTGGTTTTGAGATGGTCACTTTGCACTGATCACAGTGGTGAGGATATGGACATTTCTGACGTAGTCTACAGACCTACCAGTCTTCAAGGATACTTTATGGAAATGGGCAATGGTGAGTTTCAAACAGGTTTAGACAATTTAAAAAATTACTAACAGTTCCAGAATCCACCCCTTTTAAAGTTTATTCTTAACTATGCTGGATGAATGTTGTACCATTTTCTGGAGGTGAATAGCAAACATTTTTGTACTGCATTTAACAAGTCATTTCTAATAATTTACCTTTGTGCATAAGTAAAAAATATAGCCATCCAGCCCTGAAATTGCTGATGCATGACATTTTAGGAGTGAAAGAGCAAATATAACCGTCAAAACAGATGACAATGAACTCTTGATTGGGTTACTATGCTTTTTCATTAATATCTCCCACCTGTGAACGGAATCTGCTATCAAAGAGCTGAAAACCACTTACCATTAACGGAAATTAGGAAGACTGAAGGTCAGACTATATGGTGATTTCTGGGGAATACAGAAAATAGGAAATCAAAAGTTTTTTTTCAGATGTCCGTCATTCTGTCAATGACTCTTAGGAAGTAGGAAGCAGCACAAAAGCCTGGATTTCGTGGGGTGGCCACAGCGTACCACGCCAGAGGGAATCAGTCAGAAATCCACCCATTTTGCAGCTTATTATGAACTGAAGTCACATGCCTGCTCCTCAGTGGCTTCTCTCTAAAATACTGAGTATGGCTTCCGGGAGGAATGATGGCACAGAAGGCGGCGTCTTCTTAAAAACAGGGAAAGCCTGCTACCCCTTGATGGAGAAAAAGACTTGACTGACATTTGCCCTGCACAGCGGACTGCATCTCATAATTTGTCACTGTCCAAATACAATTTTCTTTTTTTGTAAATGAGCCAGACTCAAACCTCTGATTGCACCATTTCAAATGCAAATAATTCCATTCCACCCGCCTCTTTTACATTAGCTAAATGAAGTCATCAGTAACCGAAATAGGAGAAAATCTTAACACAAGTGCCACAAAACAACTTTTAAAGTTTTATATCCTTTAAGAATGAAACAGTCAAGAGACTGTCAAGATTCGTTAATGATATCCACCCCTGATATAACTCATATTCAAAACAATCATACCCCCCCATAACCAGTGGTGGCCAGAGCAAATTATAATCAAAGATAGATTTCTTTGAGGGTGATGATACCATTAGATTTAAGGAATTAAAAATACATGAAACTTTTGAGTTAATGAACAGGGTCCTTAACTGCTCATTTAATTCAAACAGCTGTTTGTTAATGCCCTAAGCAGTGACATAAACTGTGAAAATACTGTTGAGTGCAAGACACTAGTTAATGCTATAAAGCAACACATGCTCTAATATTAAAAGGATTTAATGGGATTAATAGAGAATAAAACATTAACTCCCTATTATGATGCTTTAGAACCCAAGGGCAAATTCCAACTGAAGAGGACGCTGGTTCTAAAGCCACAGAAAGTAAACCCTAGCACTGTACAGAAAATCAGGGCAATTTTATGCCCTTGAAAAAAACATGGAACCCTGATAGGATCACATCTGTTCCAATCACACACTGGATAAAAACACTGTTTACTAAAGTCCTAAATAACTAAAAATGTGGAGCCCAACCAGAGCCCATCTGTTAGCACTGCCACTTGGATATGGTCCCGTCAGAAAAAATTCCATATAACAATGAACCCACATAAAAGAGTGGAGAACGTGGTTTTATTCCGTCCATTTTGTCTATAAATCTATATGCTGGCTTCTCTGTAGCCATAACACTACGCAATCTACAATCCACTCTTCTCAGGGGCGCTCGCTAAATCTTAATAGATAAAACCTAAATTGATTTGAAATAATAATACACTTCAGTCTTTTCTTATGAATTTAGGGAATTTAACATCAGTAATTGCTTATTATTTAATTTCTTACATTGGACTTAACGTCATAAGAAATTGATTACTTAACATCAATTCATAATAGCAAATATATAGCAACGTTCTTTTTAGACATTTTAAAATACAATAGTATTACGCATGCATGTGCAGTGTATGTGTGTGTGTGTGTGTGTGTTCATGCGTGCATGCATACGCACACATGCATGTGTTGTGTTGTGCCATGGCATGTGTGTGGAAACTAAAGGACAACTCTCAAGGCTTGGTCCTCTCCTGTGTGGTCTGGGGATTTATCTCAGGTCATCAGCCTTCTTCAGTAGTACCTTCTCTACCTGAGTCATCTAACCAGCCACCTTTCAGACATTCTAATCTGTTCTCAAGTACATGGGGAATCCTGATTTTCATTCAAAATATATGATTTCTCAACACACAGAGAAATTCATTCCTGACTTACTTACGCTCTCTGGTAGCATAATATCTTACACTACAAAATAGCTGTATTTCACTCAAGATAGATCAATACTGAGACTAATATATAGTAAATATTATAGTATGAAGATTAGTGGTGAAAAGAAAAAAGTTTCTCTGCAATTAAATAACATTAAATATTTTAAAGAAAAAACAATTTTTAGAATATATCCAGATTTTAACCATACTAATGATTTAATTTTTCTTGTAAAAGTATGGAATTGGAAACTTTCAGCTTTTACTTAAAAAATAAACATTTATTTATTTTTTTTAAGTTTTTTGTCTTTTGAGATAGTCTTTTGTTTCTCCAGTGGTCATTTTTATTGATTTTATTGCGCTATACATTTTTCTGCTCCCCTCCACGCCTTTCCCCTCCCCCCTCAAACTTCCCCCAAGGTCCTGATGCTCCCAATTTACTCAGGAGATCTTGTCTTTTTCTACTTACCATGTAGATTAGATCTATGTATGTCTCTCTTAGGGTCCTCATTGTTTAAGTTCTCTGGGATTGCTATTTTTGGGCTGGTTTTCTATGCTTTATGTTTAAAACCACTTATGAGTGAGTACATATGATAATTGTCCTTCTGGCTCTGAGTTACCTCACCCAATATGATGTTTTCTAGACCCAACCATTTGCCTGCAAATTTCAAGATGTCGTTATTTTTTTTCTGCTGTGTAGTACTCCATTGTGTAAATGTACCACATTTTCCTTATCCATTCTTTGATTGAGGGGCATTTAGGTTGTTTCCAGGTTCTGGCTATGACAAACAAAGCTGCTATGAACATAGTTGAGCACATGTCTTTGTAGCACAATTGAGCATCCTTTGGATATATACCCAAAAGTGGTTTTGCTGGGTCTTGAGGAAGGTTGTTTCTAATTTTCTGAGAAATCGCCATACTGATATCCAAAGGGGCTGTTCCAGTTTGCATTTCCACCAGCAATGCAAGAGTGTTCCATTTACCCCACAACCTCTCCAGCATAAGTAATTGCTCATTATTTTATTTCTTACATTGGACTTAGCTTCATAAGAAATTGATTATTCAACATCAATTCATCTGTGTTTTTGATCTTGGCCATTTTTTTTTCAGGTGTAAGATGGAATCTCAGAATTGTTTTGGTTTGCATTCTTCTGATGACTAAGGATATTGAACATTTCCTTAATTGTCTTTGAGCAATTTTATATGCCTCTGTTGAGAGTTCTCAGTTAGGTCTGTACTCAATTTTTATTGAATTATTGTTATTTTTTGATGACCAATTTCTTGAGTTCTTTGTATATTTTGGTGATCAGACTTCTGTCAGATGTGGGGTTGGTGAAGATCTTTTCCCATTCTGTAGGCTGTCGTTTTGTCTTATTGACCATGCCCTTTGATTTACAGAGCTTTTCAGTTTCAGGAGGTCCCATTTATTAATTGTTTCTCTCAGTGTCTGTGCTCCTTCCTCAGTGGTCTTGAACTCCACCCACTAGGTACCTGAGACTGATCTTACTCAAGACCTTTGTTCCCTTCTTAAGGACTGAGATCACAGATATGTACCACCATACCTGAACAGCATACAAATTTTTGCTGTACTGTTTTATTGCAGACTGATCCTGTTAAAAGAGTATAATCTTTATATATACATATATCTTCACAAGTATACATAAATATGTAGTTTTGTTATTCTCATTTTGTCAGTGAGAAAATTGAGCCTTAGGAAGGTAAAGCCGCTTCCCATGTTTACTCTGCTGATATATGACAGACTAGCGACCGCACCTTAAATGCGGTCCCAATAGCAACTGTGTGGTGCCAACATGTGGGCATTCTCAGCAGAGAAATACAAGAAAATGAAGACCAACTAATGTGATTATCGAAAACCGTGGTTGAAATTAGTGGGGAATATTTTAGCTCAGCTATGTCTGATATGTTATACTTACATGTAGTAATTACTTTTATTGTTCATATCAGACATGATGGTAGCCTAGACATGCTAGCACCTTTTTCTGTTTTCATTTTTATCTATGTCCTGGATGAGCTGTGACTTTCCTTTCATCAGACAAAATGAAATTATACAACTCATCATGGTTTTCCTTTGATGAGACTGCCAAAATCTTCAAAGTGATATTTATTTAAATAGTTACTTGAAATTACTGAAACTGGGGCAAGGAAAATACCAGCAACAAGGTGAATTACTTGATTTCCATTGCATATGTACCTCTGGTGCAGATAAGATGAAACAAAAATATGTCCATTAGGCCAGGACTTGAGTACAGAACTCTGTGTAATGAGACCTATATTTCCAAATTATTCCATTAATGTTTCATTGAAGGACACTTCATGATAGAATACATGATGATTTATTTCTTTATCCAAAGACATTCATGAGACATCCAAAGATCATTTAAACTATCGATTATGGAAGGTGCTCTCAACTTTCTTCCTGTATTGGATCAGTACCTGCAGTGTGAGTGAGTTATCTCAGGATAATTCTGTGCATATAACTCCATTAACTGGAGAAATCCCATTTAATATATGTGCATATTTATTATCTATGTCTTTCATCAATGGAAACAAAAGGGAAAACAATTTTAACAAAACCAGAAAAGAAAATCCACAGCAATGATAAGAACAGCTTCTGGGTTTAAAATAGAAATATTCTTTTTTTATAGGAAAATAATTTTTGAAAGCATATACTTTTATATAGATTAAGAAAAAATGTTTAAAATTGTCAGTACAATTTTAATACTAAAATGAATTTCCAGGTAGCTAATAGAGGCATGACTATCTTAATTAGTATATCCTGTCAGTCACATACATTTCACATACAAAATGAGAGTCAGACATATTTTCTGTTCTGAATGGTTAGTTTAAAGAAACAGGCATGAGCTTGGTAAACTAGTACTGGCCACTTCACCTGCCTGAGGTTCCACATTCTTAACTAGGGAAAAATCACAGGCAGAGTGTAGAACAGGCTGAGTGATGTGGGCATCTCAGGTATGAAATGCAGAGCATGGACTGAGTGGGGTCTTTCGTGAACTCTTTCTGTGTGCATGTGAGGATAATGTGTGTGCTCCCTTCTGAGCATGGGGAGGCTGCAGACTCCTTGACCTCTCATGTTCAGGTTGTCAGAAAATACAAAGCTGAAGCTCTGTGTTTTCTGGTTAAAAAGCTTGGGCACCCTTCGCCCTTTTGGGAACTGATTCTGTTTTCATCTTTTCAGTGACTATTTTATAACCCCCGTCCTCATCTATATATTAATTGCATAGGACGACATTGATGAGTTTACAATATTATTAGAAGGATTATGGAAGAGTGAAATAAGGCCTCTGTTGGACGATTCCATTTTGGTAAAATTGAAATACGATAAAATTGTTTCATTGGAAATATCTAAATTTTAATAAAGAAAAACAATAATTAAGCCAATGGGAATGCACTCTTTTGAATGTGTGAGCTATCCATGAATGTTTTCCTACAAGGAGATGCCAAGGGTTGCTGGAAGCAAGTTAATTAATCTTTCTAAGTCTTTGGCAAATTAAACATATATACAGTTGTTTGAGGGTGAAGATTATTTCCAATAATATTTCAAATAATTCAAGAATATTTATACCTGTGATATTATCCATAGCTTGAATGACAGTGGTTTATTAACAATCAAAGCTAAAACGTCATTGGAAAGGACTCTCATTTATCTGAAAACAAGACTCATACACAATGTGTGAGCTATTCTTTTCACTTGAAGATTGTACTTTTCTTTCAATATATAATATCTGCTTCGTTCTCTTTGTTGTTAAGAGCAACAAATAAGATTTTTCTAAATAGTGTTAATAATACCCCATTTGCAGAGTAATTCCACAAATAAGACTGCAGATAGCATATAAACAGTGGTGGCTGGCTGGAAACGAAAGCTTTTATTGTTTGCCTTCCTTATTTCTCTCATTACCAGTTGTAATTTGTAATGATGATAAAGTAACGAACAAGAATTAAAACAAACAAAAACTATGCGCCAGATTTTAATTCCCTAACCCTAAAAGTTGTTAAAGGCATTTTAATTTCTCAAAGCAAGAGAGACTATTGTACGACAAATTCTATTTTAAGTCTAACCTTATTAAAAAATAAAAACAGCATTAAAGAAGAAACCTATTCTCTGTTTGGAGCAAGTGGAATTTATGTTAGCAACTCCAATTAACTTTAATGGGAGAACAGAAATAAATTTCAGATGTATTGAGAAGGAAACAAGGGACGTCTCCACTCTGAGGATTCAGAGAGCACCCAGGTGTCTTCTCGTCTCAACTTTTGAAATGACATTGAAAACATTGGCAGGAATCAATCAAAAGGTAGAAGATGGTTTTTCCTGGTGTAATTAATTTCTATGCCATTGTAGAAGTCAATGAATGGGAAAACTCACTGTTTCAATAGTCGTTTTCAAGAGGTTTCACTTGTTTTCCAGATTCTAGCCTATGTTGAGGACGAAATCAGGTTTAAGGGGAAGCTTGGAGACCTGACTAAGTCTAATGTTAATATCCTCTCAGTTTTGTTTAAAGCGTAAGCAGAAACAAACAAAAATCCATTTTTCTCATGTTATGTGTAACACATTTTCAAAAACAGGTACACAAGATCTTCCCTCAACCATTTTTCTATGACAAGCATGTGGATTATGTATTACTATTTCATACTTCATGTATTTGAGTGACGTCTATGAATAGCGTCGCCAGTTTTCTTATCTGAGCTCTTTCAATGCCTCCTCACATTCAGACCTTGGTCCAGGCGCTGAGAGGCGACACATGGTCCTAGGTCATCTGGCCACCAGCGCATACCCGACTGTTTACGACGGAAGTGTAGTCAACCCCGACGCAAGGCAAAGCTGTTTCTTTGGTGACGGCTGCTTTTTAATTTCTCCATAACAGTAACTGGACTCTACTTTGAATATAAACTAAGGGGGTATCAAATAATAGAACAAGCATCACCAGCGTCTCATTCTGAGGCACACTTTTGTACAAGAGTTGACATGGTGCTGCAGGCAGAGATGGAAATTTCTGAAAACCTTCCTGAAGGGCTATGGCCTTGCTGCTGCGCTCTTTCTCGTGCAGTTGTAACAGGAATAAGAACTGTGAAAGATGTTTGAAACTTATGGATCAAAGTGTGCATATAACAAATCATAATAAAAAATATTTTAGTATTTTTAGTCTCTGAGAACTTGTAAATTTATCATTTTGATTTATACATATGCTTTCCAAAAATATTCCTAACATGCTTCAGAACTATTATTAAATGTTTTATAGGGTTTCATAATTAAGAATCAAGATAATTTTTTAAAAGCTTTACTCAGAGACTTGCTGGAATCTACTTAGAACCTAGCCTTGGGACTGTTTTGAAAATAGTCATTGTAAGTCCAAATCCTTAATTATCTCAAGTGTTTTGAGGAATTTTCTAATAAGGATCAGAACATTTTTAATGCAATTTAGAAAAATTAATAGTATCTTCAAAGCATTAGCTACCAGCCACTGGGACATGTAATTTATTCCTACCACATAAGAGGAGTTGCAGAGCTGAATCTTAAGAAAATGGCCTCTGCTTTCGAGGTAAGGTTACTTTCAAGCCCACATTAGGGAGGACCAGTTGTCTTTTGGCTTCCCCTCCTCCAATGCCTTTTCATCATTTCTGATGCTTGCTAATCTTATCTAATACTTATTAAAACTACCATTACATGCAAAATGGATGTGCACTGCTTAGGTGAAAGACTTGTTCGTAGGCTATGGCCAAGGCAAATGTGGAGTTTCTCCATGCGTCACTGCCATTAGCAAATGTGATGTAATCACAAAAAGACTGGGGAAGAAGCTGCAAGGCAAGCCTATGCGCAGGAGATAATTTTCACAAACCTGCAAACAATAAGATAATCAATATCTACATCTTCAGGTTAAAGTTTGTCATTTTTCAATCCATTATTTCATTAAGGTTTCAAGCTTGATTGTCATTTTTGTTATAATAGAACACCAACAGATAGATAATTCAGGAAAAAGTAAAATTCAAATGCACTTTCATTACGATATTTAGTAGTAGGCTCTTGAAATGCACAGCATGTCAGGTGATCTTCTTTTTCTGACTCATTCCAAAGGGTATGGTGCAGCAGAAATGGAGGTTAAATATTTAATTTTGTTATTAATAATTTAAAAGGCAATTTGCATTAATTAATAAAGTAAAAGTTACCATTTTAGGAGGCAATTTCCATAGGTCATGATCAATTTAAATTTTTAATTGAAACATGGTATAAACCTAGGAAATAAATGTACAAAACTTAGTACATGGGTAGGGCATGTAAAATACTTTATTTGAAGATAAAGAATAAGATACCAGAATGAATTACTTATCTTTTTAGGCATCACAGAGCAGCACAGTAAGAATTTATCTGATGTAGCTTTATAAAACATATACTAGAATATATACAGCTGAAGAAATAAAAAAAAAACAGATATTAATGGGAACTAGCTTACTTCTTCAGTGGAACAACATCTACTTCTGTGGTGTGTGTCTTGGATGGACAGCATCTATTTCTTTGGTCTATGACTTAGATGTACTTAAATTTAATTGCTGCCTAGTTTTGCCAATACTTTCAGAAGAAACTCTTCTGAACATCATAAAATTAAAATTTTGGGTTTTCCCAATTTCAAACATTTTGGGAGATGTTTGCTGATGGGAACCGCAGGACACTGACATTTTCTGCCCTGTCTGTTTCCATATCCCTGCTTTGTCAACAAAGAGGGATCAATGACCTCCTGAAACTGATTTGTGTTGCCTGCTTCAGATCCAAACTAAAAAGACCTTTAGAATTGGTCTCTTAGCCTGCACAAATCCACAGAATTGAACACTCATTCCACTCTCCCCGAGGAAGGGGTAAACGTAAGACCACGGGAGTTACTAACAAACAATACTTGAAATCTTAGGTGTGTGTAGCTCAAGAGGTGTAGCTTAAGAGACCTACATTCAGAATATGATTTTCCTTGGTGCATGTGACGATGTGAAATAAGAAAGGAATTAAGGAGAGACAGAGAGAGAGAGCAAGAATGAGGAATGGCGGACCTAGAGGATGAAGTAGCCCTACTTCATTCTTATACACACATGGTGAAGACATCAAAATGCTGCTCTCAGTAAAAAAGATTTCGTAGCCCATGCAATCCATGCAGTAGCGCTCAGCAAGCCTCTGTTACACAGCCCTGTATGATAACCCTTTTCTAACAAGCTTGGGTTTGGCCAGCTCTAACTGTTCTCATAAAATACAGTCTAAAGAGAAAGAAGTAATTTTTTTTAACTCTATATTGCTTTGAAGATCGGATTCTTCTGTGTAGCCTTGGCTGTCCTTGAATTTGATTTGTAAACCAGGCTGGCCTTGAACGCAGACATCTGTCTGCCTCTGCCTTCTGAGTGTTGGGATTAAGGACCTGCACCACGACAGATTATCAGAAATTTTAAAAATAAGTAGTTAAGTTAAATATCACCTTAAGTGAGTTCATCTCAAGGACCACAGAAAACTTTGCTTTGCCCCTTTTGTATTCACATCCATATAAGTTCCTACTACTGGGTACAAACCTTGAAGGAAGCCTCAGTACCGGAGCTGCTGATTCTTAGCTGATTTTTTTTCTACATACACATAACTCAAAACCTTTCCATCTTTTATCTAGGAACTTTGGTTTTTGTTCTATTTATACTTCATAAATCCATTATAAGCCCATGTGGAAAAGCAATTATTTCCCGGCATCAACTAATTTACTAGAGCTCCTTCTCAATGGGTATGTGGTTTCTACTTTAGACAACCAATTTCCATAGCAAATCAGGTGGATTTAGTTTCTGCATCTCTGTTTACACGTAAGCTAAATTAGGAATGTTGCCACAATAGATTTAGCTACTGGCCAAATAGAAGGTGAGGACTTGGAAGTCACAATCTCTTGGGCAATTAGTGGAAGCCAAGTCCAGAATACGGAGTCTCTGTTTTGTACATTCCCCACATAAGGCTATAGGTGAATAGCTATGTATATAATAGTGTAATGGGAAAAGGACGAGGTAGATAATTAGCTATATCTATATATAGCTATAGCCATGGAATCTGAGAATATTAAACTTAATTATTATTTATTTATTTGCTGATATCTCTCTATGCTTGCAGGCAGTAAGAATTCCCGGTTCCAGGTCATGCCTGTGGAAATCAGAGGAAAACCTGCTGCATCTGTTCATTCTTTTCACCGTGCAGGGCATAGGGATTGAAAGCAGGTTCTCAGTCTTGGCAGCAAGAGTCTTTATCCACTCAGTCATCTTGCCAACCCCATAGGGAGGTGTTCAAAGTTTCATATATAATATGGAAATATAAGATCTTGTCTGATTTAACATGAATTCGGATGGAAAATTGTATATACAGCTTATGAAGGTGACTGTTTTGGGGGTATAAACCTGTCAGAAATGCAAAGGATGAAGAGGCAAGAGGAGTGTGAGTTCAAAGAAAGTTTGGGATACACCTTTTAAAACGTTAAAAGCAAGCGATCACACACACACAAAAAATAAATAAATAAATAAATAAATAAATAAATAAATAAAAGATGGCATACATGTTGTCATTTACAGCTACCAAAGTTTCTAAGTTGATGTGGAACCTTGAGGGATGAACACTCCATTGTGGTCTCCCAGAATTCTGAACTTCTCCTGGATGTCCAGGGGCTGAAAACAGCTGTTGAGTTATTTTTATCAAATCCCTTAACAGTTATCACCGTCTACATGATATGACAAAAGGATTGTTTCTCAAGCCACATGACCACTCACTGTGAGCACGTGCCCATCGAGAAGGAAGTCTAAAAGACTGGTTGCTGCTTGGTATATAAAAAGTCATGAATTTATTTTTGTTTTTGTTTGGATTGTTTGCTTGAGACAGTTTCTCACGTAACCCAGGCTAACTTCAAACTCTCACTTGCAGTATAGTCAAGGATGACCTTGAACTTTTATTGTTATTGACTCTCCTCCCAGGCACTGGGAATTCCAGATGTGCATCAGGGCATCTGGTATGTGTGGTGCTGATCATGGAATTCAGAGTCCCAGACAAGCCAGGGCAGCCACTGTCTGTCAACAGAGCTGTATCCCATAACATATTTGCTTTTAATAAAAGGAGAATAATATGAAAACTTTGACAGACATATTCATACTATGTTAGCAATGCAAAATAAAAAGCCTTAAAGGTAATTTAATCAATATATGTCGTAATCATACATATGCATATATGTTGTATGTACTTATGTGAATATGACCACATCTGTGCAAATATACATGTGCACATTTGTGAAATATTAAGTACTTAGCTGCTATATTGAAAGAAAAATAACATTTCAAGCTTGCATTCAGGTTAGTCTGTCCACTTCATTCCTATTATCACTGTGGCAAAATATAGAAACTGAATAAATCAAAGCTAGAAAGCCTCATCTATATTTTCCAAAGATATTTATATAGGATTAAACATTTTTATTTACAAAGTGATTTATTCATTCAAAGTAATATGATAAAGTTTTTTTTTCTTCTATAGCCAGCATCTGTTGATCTTATATGATTAATTCATTCATGTTTTAGGAGTATATACAGTCACTATGTTTTGAATAGGCATTTTATATTTGGAATCTGTAAACTCATTTATATCGTGCATACTATACTTCTAATGGGGAACTTAAACTAATTCTCTTAGTACATTGTTGCCAACTATATTTCAATTTAATGAATGTTATTAAATTATATAAAATAAAACTGTAAATCATGAATTAATGGTGGAGTAAGATGTATTGGTGAGATAAAATGTTTTTATTGATTTTTATTGAGCTCTATATTTTTCTTTGCTCCCTTCCCTTCCTCTCCCCTCCCCTTCAGCCCTTCTCCAAGGTCACCATGCTCCCAATTTACTCAGGATATCTTGTCCTTTTCTACTTCTCATACAGATTAGATCTATGTCTCTCTTAGGGTCTTTATTGTTGTCTAAGTTCTCTGAGATTGTGATTTGTGGGCTTGTTTTCTTTGCTTTATGTTTAAAAACCACTTATGAGTGAGTACATGGCATAATTGTCTTTATGTGTCTGGGTTACCTCACTCAAAATGATGTTTTCTAGCTCCATCCATTTTCCTAAAAAATTCAAGATGTTGTTTTTTTTTTTTTAATTTTTGCTGTGTAGTACTCCATTGTGTAAATGGACCATATTTTCCTTATCCATTCTTTGGTCTAGATAAAATTTTAAATTGATTAAACAATTTTAAGTCCAAGAGAATCCTAAAATTTGAGATAACTTACAAGATTCGTAGAAAGTAATAATTTATCTCTACGGGCTATTCACATCAGATGTTTTGAGCAACAGATAAGTGTGTACATGCTGATTTCCTAAGAAATAAATATTTAAGAAGGATACAAGTCCCAGCATTACTGAGCAGCTGTGTCAATGCTAGCAACTGCTCACCCACAGATTTAAATTAGTATACACGAGCAAAGCAGAGGTGTATTAAACCCAGTCATTCACAGGTGGGTTACCTGACACTGAACACTAATGTAACAGAAACAAAGAGTGAATAGTTATGAAACAATGTCTCTTAACTGGAAGTGATTTTGACTGTCACCCATAGAGAATGCTTTGAAATTCCTGGAGACACTTTAGGTGTCATATACCTGTAGAAGTCTACAGTGTACCCGACAGGGTTTTCTACAAAGCTGTATTCATCCTCAAATGTCTACAGTGCCCAAACTGAAAACATTGGAGCTCCCCTATGCATGCACAGGGACTAAGATTTCATTATATGAGGTGCCATGATATTGCTAGATGACAAGGAGCCAGTATCATGAAATGTCAAGACAGAAGAGTAGGGTAGGGGTGGTGCGGAATTTGATAATAGCACAGTAGTGACGAAAGTAGAATTCTGGGTGCAGAGGGCCAGTAAGAGGCTAAAGTTGATTAGAACTTGACTGTTGAGGTTAGGAAATGGAAGGAAAGGAATAAACATGACTAACTGGTGAGAAGAATTTGGTAGCAGAATGAAAGAAGAGGGTGACAGAAAGGTGGAGCAGACTTACTAAGACTTGGTGATGATGCTGGACTCATAGACGTAGCATTTCCTTGGAAACACTAGATATTTGATAACTTATGTTAATATTTTGAAAATACTTAGACCTTGTCAAATGGTGCAAATAGAAAACCTATCCAGAACCCATTTGCTTTCCTTACTCTGTGAGTTGCATTGAAGTGTGAGAGGTGAGTAACAAAAGGTCAGTAACATTCTCCCTAACGGCTAACAGAAAATAATTGCCCCTGTTAAAGTGTCCCCGTGTTTGTCCAGAAAACATGGCCCACCACACCTTGGACTTCCCATAGTGTAGGGAACCCTGACTGCTCCTTGGACTGGAGAGGGAGGGGGGGAGTGGAGGGAGGGGAAGGAAGTAGGAGGAGGGGAGAAGGTGGAAATTTTCAATAAAAAAAAATAAAATTTATCTTGTGATTCAAGAAAAAAAAAAAAAGAAAAAGAAAACATGGCCCAAAGAGAAGAACAAACTATGGAGACCAGAAGAGAACAAAAAGAGTTGTCAAAAGAAACAAATAGAGACATTGGCTTCTCCGCTAAGAAGCAAAGCAGGAAGATAGCACAGGCTAGAGTGTACTAGGTAAAAATGTCTATACGATTTATGTTTTAATGAACTTTGAAAATGGGGACAAACAGAGTATGTGGTCAAAATCTTGGAAGCATTTGAGTTGGCTAGGTCTCAGATACTATAATAAATAAATGACACAATCGATTTATAAAAGGAAAAGATTTTGGGCTTTTACTTTGGAGTTTCCAGGCTGGGCTAAGTTGTTCATGCATTGGTTTGACTGTGATGGTGAGGGAGAAAAAAATGGCAGGGAGTACATGGCAAAACAAAATCCTTACCACATGTTTAGGCTATAAAAAGGGTAAACAGGGCCTCTCAATCTCCTTTGAAGGGGTGACCCCAGTGACATAGACCTCCTACTAGCTCTAACTCTTGAAGCTGGCATTGTTTCCCTATAGCACTAAGATGGAGGCCACGTCTTTAAAACATAAGCTTTGAAGACAGATGCAAGCTATAGTAGCATCTCACCAACGAATGCAAACCAAGACTCACCTTGAACACATGAGTAAGAAGCACCACAGGTCCTTGAAGGAGGACCAAAAGCTGTGTGGATGGTGCTTCCTTTATGGGCATTTGAGGCAGAAAAGCTTTGCCAGGGAAGCCTGCGTGATTCATTGTAGACCTCTGCTTAACAGATATGTGACCACTTAAAATTCTTCGTAGGTGGCAGTAATGTCCTTGCCTAGTCCTTGCCATGTCCTTGTCACACTGTGGTTGGAAGAGTGAGATGCTTGTAGCTTGACCAATAAGTATTCTTTGTTGCATCTCCATATTTTTGATGTAGCAAATTGTGACTAACTAAAAGTTGTATAAAATATACAAAGCTGTCAATCACAGTGCAGCTTCAGACACATCCCAGACAACATTGGGAAAATTGTTTCACTTTCAAGAGCTATCCATGCTAGTGTTTGTTCCATTTGCACTGCTATATAGAAACACCTATATAGGATAGACCTCATGTCAACTACAAAACAGTTGACTGTAGTGTTAAAAAAGCCAAGTTTTAGTAAAGCTGTGGTCCTATGTGACACTGGAAAATTGTTATTATATTCATAGTTATTCATGGAATTTGATAGAAAATAATTAGAATTTTCTCATTCCATATGTTTTTTATGTCAAAAAAATCCAACAGACTCTTTTATACAAGTGACTCTCCTCCCCAAGGTATGATCATATGTATTAGCTATTTTCTAATATTCTATGACAAAAACAACCTAGGGGAGGAAGGGTTCATTGTAGTTAGTGGTTTTAGGGATATGGTCCTTTGAAGAATATAAGAAATAGTAAAGAGAGAGTAAGAACATGTTGTGTCCTCATTCAAGAAGCATAGGGGAAAGGATAGAGGGAGGAAGAGAGAGAGGGAATTTGTCCATCAATTAATCATGAGATGGCTTCTTCCCTTTTTGCATGTTCATTCAGTCTGAGATTCTAGTCAACAAGGTGGTACCATCTATATTCAGGATGCATCTTCTGTCCTCAATTAAATATACCTGAAAATTCTCTTACAGATATATGGTTGTATTTTCTATGTGATGCCATAATCCATCAAGTTGGCAAGACCAATGACTACAGCCAAGATCTTTGTGTTCAGGCCCAACAAAACTTAGTCCCCAGACTATTGGTTTAAAATGCATCTCGATGACCCATGTATACTGTACTCTTAAATTTCTACATACTTTGTTTTAGTCATCCTTGTAGCTAATGTGCAACAGATCCCAAGAGGCTGGAACGCTCTGGAAACATTTTTCTTGACCAGAGTTATGCTATATTGAGGAGAGTTTTATTAAAAAAGATAGGAGATTCAAGCTACTCCACAACTCCCCGCAAGCATCCCGAAAGTTAAATAGCTTGTTTCTCCTCAAATGAAAGACTTAACTAAAATAAGCAGTGTGAACAATCTCCAACTGTGAACTAATTAAAGACAATTCCCTTTCAAGGTTTCTTCACTGGGTGTCATTTGTGATTTTATTTTGCGTTCCTTAAATTTGTCCTATTTTACATGCCTGCTCTTTCTAAGATTTATCCTTAAATAGCAGAGATTTTTAATATTGGAAACTCACGACATACTAAGAGGTCACATAGGAAGATATGTACAAATTAAGAAAAGAAGTAAAGGTTTTAATTTTAATAAGGTAGTAGATGCTGCTTCATGTAGTGGATAGGAGACAGCACCTACTTTCAAGCCCACTGCTGTCAAAAAAAAAGAAGCAGGACAAAATGACGCCAGTCAAAGTCCCCACACTATGCCCTTAACCTTCTCCAATCTCAGTTACTACAGAGCTTTTCCTCCTGTGCTGCCAAATGTCTAATGACAAAAAGGTTGGAGGAAATAACAGTAGAAATTGTGTAAGTCCATATGGAGTCTTGAGATATATGGCTTTTATGACGCTCATCACTTCACACAATATGCAAATAAAATATTAACAATAATACAACCAAGAAATGTCAAAAAATAATAAATATGCATTTTTATATTGCTGAACAATGGGAAAATACAGACTACTAGTAATAGTTTAAATTGTAATAAAAAGACTTAAGGATTAAAAAGTGGATTTAATAAAGAAAGAATACTATGCCTAGATTAGGAGCCTCGTGAACTGTTTCCCGCCTTTTAACTAAACTTGCTTTCTTTTTCAGGTTCAATGAAACTTCCTGCAAAGGCTATTGACTCATCGTGAACACAAGAAACAAGCAATTAGCATGCACTATTTTATGTATAATAATAAAAGCCTGCATTACAATTTCTTCAGGATTTTTTAACATCAAGGCTATTGTATCACCTGTAACAACTAACGCTGGCATCTGAGGGAAAGTAGCCAGCCACTGGGACCACACACAGCACTACTGTCCTCTGTCTTCTTGCTGGACAACGGCAGTGCTGGCAACCTCACCCTTATGCTCAAGGACACCCCATATTTGTGGTGGCCAAAATTGACTTTGTTGTATGTGATCATCTTGAGCTCAATTTCCAGACGCCAAATTCCTCTAGGTTTTAAAGTTTTAAAAGGTTTGGGCCAATTGTTTAAGAATGAGTCCTAATTAGTCTGTTTCAGTCCTTGCCATCTGGTTCTTTCTACCAATCAAAAAGCGTTTTCTCGTGATTCTGTGATTCTACTCATAAACCTTCTGTTCCTTCCATGTTAGTGTTATTCATTTTTCTTAAAGCTTTCTTTCTTAAAGTTGCTTAGAAGAGAGTTTTAAGTTTTGTTATTTTCTGCAGTCAGATTGTGGACATTTGTGTTTACATAATATTTCCATTAATTTCCCAACTCACGTCTTATTAATATAGTTCTCTTGCTGGGAATATCCTTTCTTTCTTCTTTTTCAACTTTGAATATCTGTTCACAGAATGCTTGACATCTCACCAAGCCCACAATGCACAATTTTGACTCAGAATTCTGTATGCTTTTCAGATGCAGGATGGAACACATGGGAGACACTATTGGCCAAACATCCATATGTTGACTCATGTTGTTCAGCCTTGTTGCAATTAGGAAAGTCTTTTTACATGAGCCCAAATCTGACAAAATTATCATAAATAGAAGAAAATCCAATCCCTTTGGTGTCAAGACATTTAACAGAATATACATGCCTTTTCTCCCATGGAGACCAGAAAGCCTTTAGTGGAATGGGTAAAGCCAGAGGTCGGAAGGAATCAGGTACCTTGGCTACTTTGTTCCAGTGACACCCTAGAGAACCACAATTACTTCTAGACTTGTGTTACTTAGAAATACGTACTGGAAGTTTTAAGCTGCCTGATTTGGGAATTATTACTAAGACACACTGAACCAATCTTGATTATGACAGAAATTCATATAAACGTGAGGCTACTGATATACACACAATGCTGCTAAAAATAAAACTAAAATGAAACCAAAGCATTTCAAGTATGTTCTGGTATAGATTAAAAAGATCATGATTTTGTTCATGACAGTTGTTAAAGATCAACAGCCAAATCAGATGATGCTGGCTCCCGGTTCAGGGTCCCCAGTGATAACTTGCAGTGCTAACCTGAATGCAATGACTTGACTCTAACTTCTAACTTACACACCTTAGATCATTATAAACTTATACTGGTTCCTTCTGACCTAGTTAGGTAAAGCCTTATAAGAAAGATAAAGAATCTCAACCCCAAAGCAGAAATTTGGAGAAAGTTATAAAATGCCATACCTGGTAAAAGTAAAATATAAAATTGAGAAGGCTCTTATGGTACAAACGATTGTTAAAATTGAGCCTTCAGTGAAAAGATCAGATTTAAAGAGCAGTCACTTCTTGTGTTTTACAGCCATGTTCTAACGAAGTTTTCTCAGAGAAGAACTGAATCCAAAAAGGTGAACTTTCTAAAGTGTGACATCCCCAGGACATTGACTCCTTAAGCACATAGGAGTACCAGATATGATATCAAAGAAAGGGAGACTTCAGAGTTGCTTAGAACTAACTATGGGTGTGACAGAAGTGTCTTAAGCAATCTTTTGCAGGTAGTGGTGGTGAGAATTTGACTGTTACTAGTTATGGCGAGTTCAACTTTCCATAAGGAGAATCTTAATTAAGGAAACAATACTTCCTCAAAGAGAATGTTCCACAACCATCCCTCAAATGTGGCCAAGCAACAGTCATTAAGAACAATGACATTCTTCCTAGGAGCCCATCACGTCATAGTGAGGAAAAGTTTCCCAGTTCCAAGTCTGGCAAAATGCCACTACTCAGAATTACTGATAGCCAAAGGCTGCTGGACAAGCACCCCTCCTCCCCCACCACCTTAATTTCTTTTTCTGGGATTTACTTGTTGTTTTTTTTTTTTTTTTTTTTTTTTTTTTTGGTTTTTCGAGACAGGGTTTCTCTGTGGTTTTGGAGCCTGTCCTGGAACTAGCTCTGTAGACCAGGCTGGTCTTGAACTCACAGAGATCCGCCTGCCTCTGCCTCCCGAGTGCTGGGATTAAAGGCGTGCGCCACCACCGCCCGGCTTACTTGTTGTTTTTATATTGTCTTATTTATCCATTGAAAGTTGAGTGTCGTGATGCTGATGAGGTGATGGAGGCCTGTGTTCTCACTCCTTTACTCTAAATCTGTGTGTGGTATTGTCTAGTTTTGGCGTACCTATCTTCTAACTTCTCAGTCGTCAGTTATCATTCTTATGGAGTCCTGTGGTTGTAAGAGTGAAAGGTTTGGGGCATGCAATGACCAACAGTTATTCAAAATCAAACAAGTAATAAATAAACAAATCTCTAGTCTTTCTGGTAGTGTTGCCCATGTTGTATCTGGTAGCCTTGCTTTGTATCCACAGTGCACATGTGTAGTCTTCTACATGTCACCATACTGCATAGTTCCATTAATCTTTCTGAAACATGTGGGATTGGATTCAAAAGTGTTGAGTGTCATGGGATTCAGGCATCTAAGTATAAAATCATTGTGTCTTCAAACTATATTGTTTTACTATGTTTGATTTTTACAAATTGCCCTTTGTATTTTAGTCCTTTCACTAAAAAGAATTATTAAATGAATTTTGGATTGGAATTAGGACAGAACTCTTAAATAGTTTCTGAAATGACCCTAACCAAATCATTTCTGACATTTTATACCTTGTAGTTCTTATTAATTGGTATTTCTGTTCACTAGATGATTTTATAATCTGCTACTATAAAATCAAACTATCAATGAACTCAGTCAAAAAGTGAATTACCATGTTCTTCTATAACAAATATTTACCTAAGATTTAATTCTTTATCTCATTAGTTGGCAATGTCTTTATTAAGTGATTAAATAAATATGAGTTATTATCAGTGAATTGATTTTATGTCTATGTTGTATATCTACATATCTGAGGTTGCATAAAATTTCTCAGGAAAATACGAGTCATAATCAGAAAATATTTTAAAAGTCTTCTTTTTAAACATTAGATTTCAAACTTGAATTAACGATAAGGTAAAACTTTCCATTTGTCTTAGAATATGTCACAATAAAGGAGCAAAGGGACATTTTACAACCAGAAGTGTCAACTACAGTGACAATGGCTTCTCACTAAAGATTTCTATGTGGTCACTCCCCAAACCCCCATATGTGCCATTTCTCACTGGCCAGTGTGCTGAGAAAAAGAATACTTAACTTCTAGGTTAAGTATTCAAGGGCTTTATGTGTTATCACTCTGTTCTCTTCTTAAATAGAAATATCCTAAACATGAAATAGGGTCAGGAGAATGAAATTTCAAAGAAGAATATTAAAACTGTTATATTCTATCCAAACAAATGAGAAAGAGAGAAATGGTGGGTGAAATAGGAACGTCTGTAGATCATAATGATAAAAATAAAAATGACTTAAATAATATAAGTAGTCTAACAAAACAGACTTTATTAAATACAAACATAACTACATAATTCTTACATGAGATAAAGTAGAAACATAAAGATACTGAAAGACAAACTAATGATTAGGTCTGAAGCTAAGTTGAAAAGTTGGAGGTCTTGGTTAGCAAGAGCAAGGTCCTGGACTAGGTCTGCAATGCCACACACCACAGGAACAATCAGATGAAAACAAAAATCTCAGTAAGACAAACTCAAGGAATTGAAGGAGATATACCATGTGTAACCACCAACACAGGGAAATCAGTAGAGTTACGTTTACATCAGACAGATTATAAAAGGTTACGATAAAGGGCATTTGGCAAAGATTAAAGTATCAATAATTAGGAAGATAGTACATCTCTAAATATATGTACATCTCAAATACATTCAAATTACATTGCAGAGCTTCAAATTACATGAAGAAAAGGGAGAAATGGAGGGTAAATCTGCCACCAAAGCAGGGGAACTGAACACCTTCCTCTCCTTCAGTAACTGATAAACTAGACAAAGAACCATAACAGATTCCAGAGGTGTTGTACTTAACATAACTGAGATTTATAAACTGTTACCTAACATCTGTAGAATATAGATCCTTTTCAAACATACAAGAAACTTCCACCTAGACAATATATCACAGTGCAATATAATAGAGAGTAAGTTAAACAGATGAATCTGTACAATTTATGTTCTGTTTCAAAGACTTATTCTAAAGTAATGACACTACACTACAGTGTACTTAAACATTAGTGAATTGGGCAACACATTTCTAAATATTCCATTGACTGAAGAAGAAATTACTTTGAAATTTTGGTTTAGAAAGAAAGGAAGATGAATATAAAAAATGTTTTGATACACCTAAAACTGTGATCAGTCAGATAAAACTTGATAGTTTTTTTATGTTTACACACAAAAAGGGATTTTAATTCAGTGAACTGAATTTTCACTTTAGGAAGTGATAAAAACAAAGACACTTAACACAAAATCAGTAGCATGAAGGAAATAATAGGAACAGAAATCAATCAAACTGAAAACACAGTAATCAAGGGAATTTTGAGTGCATTACTTTCTGGTCGTCTAATTTCAAATGAAAAAGAAATGAGGAGAAAAAAAGGAGCTACAAATATGGAGCATGTTTAGCCTTATTCTCTGAAATATTAGCTATCACAAGTGAGTTCTGTCAAGCACGAAGAAGAAATGCTAGTCGGTATCTCTTACGAGAGCCAGAGAGAGAAAGAGAGAGAGAGAGAGAGAGAGAGAGAGAGAGAGAGAGAGAGAGAGAGAGAGAGAGAGAGAGAGAGAGAGAGAGAGAGAGAGAGAGAGAGAGTGATCTGCATTATGGCCTGAGTGTAGGGATGCAGTCAAAGCAACCAGTGAATGGAGATTTGCATTAAAGTCAAGAGCAGAGACTAGCTAGCCAGAAGCATAACATTCTGCATACTGGATGGGTTTCATGGTGGAAATGATGGGAAAGGTGATGACTCATGCCCAGTTGTACATACAATGAGGCATTTGAAATACATTTTATCAGAGAATATTTCTATTATGGATGGGGAGATCTTGTTTGGAAAAATGGTCACCATATTTCAAGGGAAATCTTTGACAAAAGAAGCAGGCTCCTGATGATCATGGTCCTCCCGCAGGCTCTTCCTGCTTCCATGCAGTCTGAGCTATGTGGTGATACCACCCCTGAGAAGAACATTGTGTTTTCACACACACACGTTTAATTCCTGGCACTGTCCTAACAAATGATTGTCTATTCATACACATTGAGTAAAATGCTCCTCTTAGTTGTTGAAATCTAACAATTACATTTCTTGGGAATATTTTTACTGAAATACTAATAAAACTGGTTACTCGTCTTCAACCTAAGAATTTATTAATTCCGTGCTTTCTGCAATTCTGTTTTTCCTGGATAAATGTGATTTTATTCTTTCTAGGTATCTCTGGATGGTGAAAGGCTTTCTTTGTTACAGAGACAAACTATCCAACAATGGTATTTGCTTTTTAAAATACATAGACACGGCCGTTCTCAGCATCCTCCTGCTGTCTTTACTCCTGTCTTTGTGGAATTGCTCTGTATTTCAACAGCTTCCTGTATGGATCTCAAGGTCCACTTTCTCGCTTTCAAACATTTCACAATTTCAATATTCTATACCATTCAGATTGATTACTTCTGTTATCTGTCACTTTTTTTCTGTCAAAACAGGGACTGCTTTTTTCTCTTTTGTCACAAACGGATTCCCATGAGGCTAACACTTCCATGCATCTTGCCAACAGAAATTACTGTTTCTTCAACTAAGTAATTTGGAGGCTCTTTCGGCTTTATAAGACATAGGTGTAACAGATTTGCCATGTTCACTTATCTGAGGGTTTTGTTCTAACAAATGGTTTGTGGAAAGCTTTTGTAAACATGCTTGCCTGTTAATAATGTTATTGTTACTTTTGTTTATTGTCTTTCCTCTAAAGTGTGCCAGACACTGTAGCAGCTGCTTAGATTGCTTTCTTATACATCTCTTAACACTTTTGTAATATTATTTGTGTGCATTTTCCAAAATTGATAGCTGCATTTCCACTATACAGTCTAAATTGCAAAGATTCATAGTAATCTTACAAAAAAGCTGATAGCTCCAAATTCCCTTGGCAAATGTCTGCCTTCCATCCACACTACTACAGAGCTGGTTGTTAAACCTGAATTTGATATTTGGTCCTGTATTTCCACAAAACCACCAAAGCAATTGAAGCCTACATGCCAAGTGTTCTAAAATAGCAATGAAAACTGCTTTTACATTACATTTGGGAATTTGAAATGGAGTCAATACTTTTAGAAACAACAATATATATATGTTGTTTCTTAAACATATATATGTGTGTGTGTGTTTAAGGAAGAAACATTTAGATCAATTAATATTTCCTCAGTAACTGTGTTGTTCTATATATTGAGCACAGCTGTTACGAACACTGCTTGGGTTATGGACATGGGCTCTGATGGGGCTTCCAAGATCATCTAACCTAAAATGCTCAGTAAAAAGGCAGCGACTTGTTTAGGGATTGTTCTTGTTTTCTTTCTGATGCTGTGATAAAAGCCATGAGCAAAAGCAGCTTAGGGAAGGGAAGGGTTGTAATTTAACATCTAAGGAAGTCAGGGCAGGAGCTCATAGCAGGAATCTGGAGGCGGGAACTGAAGAGAACCTTGAAAGGAAGCTGCTTCCTGGATGGATTTCTCTGGTTTGTTTAGCTATCTTCCCTGTGCAACCCAGCCCCACCTGCCCAGGTGTGGAAAGGACCACTGCAGGCTAGGCATTTTTATGCCCATTAAGAAAATGCTTCATAGCCATTGGTAGGGTAATTCTTTAAGTAAGGGTCTTTTCCCAAAGTGTGTCAAGCCGACAACTAAAGCTAAGACAGGAAAAAATATCGAGTCAAATGACTACAATTTTTAGTGCCTTTTTAAAATTTCTGACTCATAATTTTTATCTCTACTTACATGACTGACCAAGAATTTTTCCTAAGTTATTGTCTGTAGACAAGAAAAAAGAAGTTCTAAAATAACACCTGGGGTTCATTAAACCCCAAGAATGCCCACTAAGATGAAAGGCAGTTTAGTTACTCAAAATACATGTTTTAAATGCAGTAGGCTTGCGGGATGACAACCTGACAGGTTCGCTCTTTTGAAAAGGGACGAAGACAGCTTATTGTCATCTGATGATTTGCAATCATTAGCATGCATGATAGAAATATCTCACCATCCTAGAAGAACTTTGTTCTTATGAATAAACAATAGGCCCAGCATCATGGGATGGTGGAGTCCATATGATTAATTTATGATGGGTCATAGTCATACATTTGTGGGCTGCAAGCACTCTGTGGTCTGTGTAATGAAGGGGCAAGAGTGTAAAAACTGATGGTAACAATAATTTTCCAGGTGTTGGCACTTCTGTTGTCGAAGATCATATCTTTTCATTCCCGTCTCTTTAGGAAATTGCTGGGAAACAAATAAGTGGAATACCACTGCCTGCTTCTCTGTTGTTGAATATTACTATATTAGCTTGCTAATAAGGCAGGGATAAGTAACACAAACTAAGTGGTTTAAAAAACAAGTATTTATTCTCTTGCAGTTTCAAAGGTCAGAAATGAGTAATGAATCCCACGACGCTAAAATCAAGAAGTAAGCAGAATTAGTTCTTCCATTTTCCTAGCCAGTGGCCCCCATCGCATCAAGTTTTCCTTCCCACTGATCTGTTGCCCCTTCCCACTGTTGCTCAATCTCAATTCTTCTCTCTGACGAGAACTTTGTGACACATTGATAATTTACCCAAGGAATAATTTCTCCATGTAAGCGCCCCCACCTTTGTAGTATCTTCAGAGTTTTCTTTGTGTTTAAGACTACATTCCCAAATTTTAGTAGTTAAGATGTAGAATTTTGTTGTGACCACTATTTGGACTACAATTAATAGTAAATTTTAATAAAATGTTTTGATTTAAATAGAAACTATCAGAGTGACAATAGGCAGGATTTTCAATACTTACATTGGCTTGGGGGTAGTTATTTAACCCTAATCTATTAAAAAAACAGTTTTAATAGAGTGGATGGTTCCTGTATAAAGTCAACACTCTTAACAGCAGGGTACAAAATAATCACATATTAAAACGAACATTTTAAACTCTCTCTTTAAAAACCTAGCAAGATTTAGACTTTTTAAAAGAGGAAGACACTTGCCAAAATGTGATTCAAGAAGAGAAGCTGTGGAATAGATAAAACCCAAGAAAAAAACCACTCATCCTCATTTCTCCATATGAGTGAGATTTGCTTGCATGTCTTAAGACAGCTCAAAGGGAACATTTAATTCCAAAGATCTAATCCAAGTGTACAATTTATTTCAAATTAAACTCTCATACTCATTTCCACATTCTACATCTCTCACAGTGTTTGCAAATATAAATGTTATTGAATTATATTTTCTTGAGTTGAACTAAACACTTGAATATACATTCATAGATATTTTGGTTTATGCATTTTTACTGGCAAACAATATGATTTAATTTAAATAAAATCGGTCACTTTTCTCCAGGATATGACCATTGGGAGGCTACCCATGTCCCAGTATGGTTCTATACCCATGTACATATGAACATTAAATGGACTCAGTGAATTTTAAAAAAACTACATGTTAAGTTTGGAGAAAATGTGTGGGGGGAATGGGGGCTAAATATAAGGAAGGGAGTGGGAGTAGATTTGAGCAAAACACATTATATGAGAAGATGAAATCATTAAAAAATAAATTTCTTTAAT
Source organism: Microtus obscurus (assembly GCA_963919715.1). Classification (NCBI taxonomy): domain Eukaryota; kingdom Metazoa; phylum Chordata; class Mammalia; order Rodentia; family Cricetidae; genus Microtus; species Microtus obscurus. The sequence goes on along the minus strand of CAWTZC010000337.1, from coordinate 3,105,275 downwards.
CTATTTTTATCATGAAAAGTTTTCATTTCTCCTTTAATTTTTGGTATATAGTTGTGCTGGCCATAACAGTTTTGGCTTACAATTTTGGTCTTTCAGAATTTGGAATACATATTTTCAGCCTTTTCTGTCTTTCTGATTTTATTAATTTCTTTATATTCCGGGAAACACTAGGAAGGCTTAAGAAAGGGAAACATGGTATAGAAGGTCATGCTAGTTGGGATTCTGGTGCAAGAGATTTTAAGGCTACATACATATGCATAAGCTTGGGAAATCAGAGTACTTTATTTGCTTCTGGGGGCTGAGTGGGCTGGGCTACTGGAGCAGAATTTCTGGGAACTGTAGGTGGACTTGCTACTTATATTTGTGGTTCCTGGGTAGAGTAGGTAGGCTTAGGCAGGGGAACCAAAGGTTCTTAACTAATGCAGGGGGTCCTCAGAAAGTGTAGATGGCCTGAGCTTGGGTAGTTTCGGTTCTATCATTACGAGAGGTTGTGCTTATCAACTATTTCTGAAAATTCAGCTACTAGATGAAAAAGAGAAAAGAGACAACTGCCTGGAATAATCAAATTCCATATGCAGTCAATCAATTCAGGTATTTACTACTCTTTTCAAGAATTTTGACATTAATGAAATGCTATACCTATCCTACAATGAAGTCATTTGCATTTCATTAGAAAAACAAGTCATTATTATAGTCAAAACTAATCACTTGGAGTAAAAAGTAAAGAAAGATCTAAGCCTTGTTTCCAACAAAAGCAAAGTTTGTCTCTGCCTCAAAACATTTTGTTCTTGGGGTCCACCCTTCAGGAGCCCAAAGGGCTTTTGATTATGGGAATTCTCTTTATCTACCATTCCGGAAATGAAAACTAAGAAACAAAATAATGTTGTAATTCATTACAAATAACACCACTATATAACAGATGCTTATGAAAATAACTATTTTTAACAATAGTAGCATTCTTGTACCTTTTCCAAGCCTATAATGGATTCTTTTATTTGTTTCCACAAAAGTTTAGATTTTATGTCACTTTGGTAATAGTAATGAAAAAAACATAATTTCACATGCATATTATATATATATGCATACCTGGAAATAGGAGGATCATCTTCATGTATTTCTCAGATAATTTTTTCTGATAACACTTTTTTTTGCTATTACACTAAAACTCAGAAAGTTGCAACTTCTTGAATTGTTTTTCAATTTGCACTACGAAGTAATTTCTATAAAAAGGCTGTTAAACAGAAGTCCATGGGCACTGCCATTTATTGGTCATTTTTGAAAATATTAGATTATGGAACTATGAAAAAATATCTTTTTTAATAATTTAAATCTAAAGATTATGTTCAAGGTCTTGAGCATGACAAGCCTATGCTCTTGCACAAATCTCTGAAATGGTGACATATGTATCTTTTTGAAGAATATACAATTGTGCTTTTCAGAATCATACATATGCTATTATTATTTAATTTTTGAAAAACAATCATTGCATTTACAAGCAATTCTAAATTCTAGTTTTCACACAAACCCTTCATTTGTTCCAAGGGTAACAAATATAGTTTGTTTCTTTGAAATGGCAGGTCCATTTTATTACATTTTAAGACAATGTATAATAAAGAGTTGAGCATGAATAACCAGAGCGTTTCTTCTACTTGATCTAACTAAAAGTGATATTTTTCTAAAAATATGGCTAGTTCAATTCAAGAATCCAAATATCCTAAAAGCGTTTTTCCTGGAGATGGTAGATGCTTGTTATATATTATTTTATCATAGAGGATATCAAGAGACCCAAATGTTTAAGTTTAATGCAGTTAATATTGACTACAAAACCAAGTAAATTCCTAACTGACAAGGCTGGGGAAGGTCAAGGCCATGAGGAAAGCAATGTGAGCTTCAATAGCGATTATTGCTTGCCTTTGCTATTCCCTCAGTAGCTGCAACCTATGTCGCTTGAGAAATTTCAGATGATTGGATATTATTTCAAAATTGTTAGACATTTTGCCTGCCTTCCTTTCCCAGGAGAATCTGATGGAACACTAGTAGCTTCTAGGCCATGCTTTGAGAAATGGTGGCTAAGATGACAAATTTAACAATGGACAAGTAGGAACTGATAAACTGATAACTTTCTGGTAAGAAAGCTTTTTCTTTAAAGAAAAAAACCCAGAGTTTTAAAATATATTTATATACAATAGTTTAAATATTAAAAATAAGTTTTAGAAAAAGAATCCAAAACATGGGATCGATATAAAATAGACCAGCACAAGCAACGCCATTTGGAATGCAAGTTGGGAACACAGCTGTCATACTGCCATGTCTCAGAGCTGCTAAGGTGACGTAACAAATTTGTTGTTAATTACTGATGGCAACGGTGTCAAATGAAGAACATTTAATTGAGCTAATATATTTTAATAAACACAGAAATGAAATTTAGAGATACAATTTATCTACTCAAATGTTTACTTTGTGTTTATCACATTTGCAGGTAACATCCAGTTGCGGGTATTGGAGTTACAGTTTAGTATATTTAGAGCAAATGAGAATGTTGTCTTAGAAGGGGAAATGGTCACTTTCCTCTCAAATGACAAATGGTGGACGTTGTATGGTATATAGAGGCATTTTCATTTCAAACCATTGTAACAGGGCAGGCAGGCCATTGCACCCACAAATCTGAAACTGTGGGTAACCTAAGGAAATTTGCAAGGAGTACATTCTTTTTCATTGCTCGGGTTTCTTTCTCCATCAGGCATTAAAATCCAAGTACAATGTGCATTCAAATCACACCTGTTTCAGTTTCTCAAAAGTGCAATTTCAGCTAATTTAACAATTCATTCCTCTTAGGGCTACATTTCACTGGGAGATTTAAGCTAGGGAGATCAGCCCGAGTAAGCCATGCAGTTAACTGATTTTTGATAATAGAAAAATTTGGCTGGTTGGAAATGCTTAAAGACTGTGGAAGTGCAGAATGCAGGGGGTCACTGGGAAAAAATTCTGCTTCTAGAACCAGGAGGCAAAGGCCCAGGTCTCATGTCACTAGCTTCAACTGTCACTCTTTAACAACTTTTTCTTGGTCTATTACCCAAAACCAAGAATTAGGAGCTTGACAGGAATAGGCCAGGCTTACACTGAAACAATGCAGACAGGTTGTTGAATCAACCAGTTCTTGCGTTCCTTCTATCAGATTTCAGCCTTCAGCTTAAAAATCCTTATTTTAGAGGCTGGGTAGCAGTGCGTTGTTTCCTGGTTCCATGTGTCTTCAGAATAGCTTAACCATATTCTTTCTGTGTCACATGGGAATACGTAATGATATAATGTTTATGGAAAGCAGCATTAGCACTCTTGATTCAGTTTCTGAATGTGATTTAGAGCCTTCAGGCCAGTGGTTCTCAATCTGTGGGTAGCAACCCCTTTGAGGGTCGAATGGCTCTTTCACAGGGGTCACATAAGACTGTTAGAAAACAAAGGTATTATTTACACTATGATTCATAACAGTGGTAAAATGACAGGGATGAAGTAACAACAAAAATAATTTTAGGGTTGGGGCTTCACCATAAGGCAAGGAACTGTATTAAGGGGTCTCAGCAATAGCAAAGTTGAGAGCCATTGCTTGAAGTAGTTTAGGGACCACCTCTGTTGATTACTATATGAAGACATTCATCATCAAATATTAATAACAAACAAAACCTCAGTCTTTTTAGCCACTTATACCAGCTGTCTCATCCTTAGAGCAGGTACCAGCCATGAAATTCATTAAGTACAATGATGGTGTCGTTCTGGGCTTCCCCCTGGGCATCTGTATCATGTAGTAGCTCGTCCATGGTGCAGAATGGGGAGAGGGCCAGTATGAATGAAGTATGAATGAGATTCCAGGGAGTTCAACAAGCCCTGTGTCAGAGACCCACCTGTGTTAATGCTCTGTTTAGGAAGCTTGAAAAAAGATGTCAAAGTAGACTGTGAAACCCATGACATACACGCTTCAGATTCATTGTTATGACTTAATAGAGTGAACTTTTCGGTAGTTACATTTTAGAGTTTGTATTTCCATCTTAATAATCACAAAATAAAATATTAACTCTGGGAAATACAATTAAAATCTGCGTTATAATTTTAAAAAAATACTTCCTTAATAGCAATAAGTGTTAGTATTACTCTTTTTGCAAAAAAAAAAAAGTCCAAGATTGTTAATAATTTACACGCTTCTTGAACGGAAATTCCTATCAAGGCAATCTTTATAAGGGTCTTTTGGTTCAAGTCTGTCTCTCTGCATTCTTTTCTGAAATAAAATACATAAGTTTCTTGTTTTTTCTTTCTTTTGAGGTCTATGATCTATGCAGGTTTTTTTATTTACTATTGTTGTTATTATTATATATTTTATTATTATTAAAATGTAGTGTATTAAACTTTCACCAAGGATTTCACAACTCTGAATACTGTGGCTTTCTGTAGAAACTGGATAAAGGCCAGCAGTTGTCGTGCGCGCCTTTAATTGGAGCACTCGGGAGGAGAGGCAGGAGGATCTCTGTGAGTTTGAGGGCAGCCTGGTCTACAGAGGAAGTCGTACAATAGCCAAGGCTACCCAGAGAAGCTCTGTCTTGAAAAACCACTATGTATATATTTGTAAACAAATAAATAAATACCTGGATAAAGTGATAGATGAAGACAACATGTTAGGCCCTAGCACACACTCCCTCTGAGGAACTTGGTTTTTTGTTTGTTTTTTTTTTCTCTCTCTCTGTCAGAACAGCATCTGAGGCTGACTTTTGCACCAAACACATTCTCTTCTGCTCCATACCTTTGTTTAGTATAGAATTTATTACAAGGTATAGAGCACCTTTTATTCCCACTTCTTCCTACTTCTTTCCTATCTCTAACTGGTTTGTGCCATATGTATTCTTCCTGTATCAGAAACTTCCATCCTCTAGAGTTTTCTTCAGTGTATCTGACAGTGATTTGGTAATATCTCCTATGTCCATGTTCTATCTATCTATCTATCTATCTATCTATCTATCTATCTATCTATCTATCTATCTATCTATCTATATTTTTCTGAAGTTACAGAGGGATGAAACAATAGAAGAAGAAAGATGGCCTCTACACTCTCATTCCTGAATTGCTGTCATGTTTCTGAGATCCAGAGAAACATAATGAATCTTTCAGGATCTCATACGTACAAGTCTTAGAATGCTTGGGGATAGGACTACTGAGCTCTGGTCTCTCAAGTGTGTGTTCACAGGTGGATGATGTGGTTTTCTTCTTTGTATGCTATGAACATGTTTTATTACCATTGGTTAATAAAGAAGCTGTTTTGGCCAATGGCTTAACAGAGCAAAGTCAGGTGGGAAATCTGAACAGAGACATAGAAAGAGAGAGAATAGGTGGAGTCAGGAGATGTCATGTAGGTGCTGAAGAAGAAGAACATGCTGGAACCTTAGGAACCTTGCCTGGTAAGTCACAGCCTCATGGCAATGTGTGATTAATAGAAATGGGTTAATTCAAGGTATAAGAACTAGTTAGAAACATGCCTGAGTCACTGGCAAAACAGTGTTGTAATTAATATAGTTTCTGTGTGATTGTGTGGGTCTGGGCAGCCGGGAAACGAAAGAGCAGTCTTCGTTGACAGGTAGATAGAGGCTCACAGGAAGTGTGGATAGAGAGGTGGGAGGAAGTGTGAGGACATCAGGAATAGAACAAAGACAAGCTATAGAACAAGGTTACATATCAATCAGTGGAGAACAGTGTGACTCTCGTTCCATTTTCCTATGGCTTCCTATTTGGTTTTTTGTATTTGTTCCTTCTGAAATCAACCCCGTGAGTCTCAATTTTCCCATCTTCATCTTGTTCTAAAGCTAGATTGAGTGGTAACAACTATGATTCTTCCTTCCATAGTTTTTATTGGCCGTCCACCCCGACAACTTATTCCTACATTAGTAAGAATGAAGGCAATGACAAACAATTTATGTCCGCATGCTTTGGCCTAATCTTTACACTTAAAAATCCACCTCTGCCCTTCCATGCCCAGTGGGTCTCTTGACATTTCAGTATTCCTTGTTTTTTCCAGAAAGTCATTATTCCAGCTTTTAATTTATAAATTCCAACGAAGGCTTTGTGCACACTTCCTTGCCTCTGATTTCACGCTCTCCTGAGAATGTGCTTGGCTGGCCTCGGATCAGATATTCTCAGTTCCACCTCCTCCAACTTCAGTGCCTGTCTCTGTAACTACCCTTGCCTACTACTGTACTGTGCTCTCTTCAAAGGCCTCGTTTCTGAGATTTTAGCAACGCTGTTTCATCTTGTTCTTCGATTCCTGTTTTGGTTTGTTTCCCCTGCAGGGACCCAACTCTCACTTTCTCACAGAGAATGGCTTTAAGAGGAAATCTGCAGGAAGCCCTCAGCTTCTCTGTCATTGTTTCCTTTTCTTCCTCTTTCTTTCCTTTGCCATTTTTTATTCTTCACTTTCTTTCTCTCTTCTACCATCTCCCTTAACTACTCTTTTCCCTCCCCAGGCTTTTTTTTTCTGTCAGAATATTATTATATAAATTAGTTTGCCTTTGAACTCATGATCTGTCTCCCTTAGCTTCCTGAATTTTGGGACAACAGCCTCCACATTGAGGATTTCAAAGTGATTTTCAATTTTTCTCTCTCTGTAAGGAATGGGTCCTCCCGTCTTTGGCTAAAAATTTCACATATTTTTATCTTTGTGTTTGCCCAAACAGTAGTACATGTTGTGTTCTTTTACTGTCCAACCTTCAGACACTAACGACCCCATTCTGAGTACTTATTTGCTGACCTCAATATACATCTGCCTCTCGTTTGTGTTTAGATCCCTTGCAGTCATATCAAACTTAAACTCTGGATTTTTTTTTTAATAAAAAAGGCTTTATTTTACATTTACTGGGCCAAAGTAACCTTCCAATGCTATTAAAAATTCAAGGTCTGTAATTGTCTTCTTTAATGGGTCCCCAGCTACATCTCTTGCAAATTTTTCAGTACCAACCTATTCACCAAACTCATAGCCTCACTAGGATGTTCTTTCTGTCGCCCTGCTTAGAGTCATCTGCTTGAAGTAAAAATAAACCTTAAACAAATGGAAGCTGGAAAGACAGCTCAGCAGTTAGGAAAGCTCTGTTTCCAGAGGACCCCAGCTCAGTTCCCAGTGTCCCTCTTAGGGAGCCCACACCTTCCTGTAGCGCTAATGGGAAGGAATCTGATACCTTTTTCTGGCATCTGCAGCTCCCTTCCCAACTCACACACATGTATATGCACAGACAGAAACATGTACGTACACAAGAATAAAAAGAATAATGGATCTCAAAAGAGAACTCATCTGCTTCCACACCCCCCTTTCCTGCATTTAAGATCCTTCTATTGAAGGTTGGCTTTCACACCAGGGCTCTGTGTAGTCCTATTTTATTCTACATCCTTAGGGACTTGGCTTCCTAAACCTCTCATTTGTTCTTAGAAAAAGAACTTCTCTTTTGTTAGACTTTCCTTCTGGGAAGATAAGGAGACTCAGGCGATCCCACGAACCAAAGCAAAGCAAAACAAAACAAACAATAACAACAAAAACCAAACACCTTCCTATGCTCTATCTACTAATTCACCATTTCCTGACATGCTGTGTTTTTTGGGAAGAATAATCTATACCAAATTTGTGCTCTTAATTTCTCATCAGCTCAATGAAATATGGCTTCTTCCTCCACCATCCAGATGAACTGTGTCTGTTAATTAGCACTAACTTCATTTGTTTTCCTGCAGTATTTGTCACCTGTGACCACATCTTTTTTTCCTGTGCAAACCATGCTTTGACCGTTACAGTCATTCTGCTTGTTTTCAAGTTTTCATGTAATCTTTCAGGCCCCAGTTTATTACAAGGTCATGGAATTCTCAAGGTCTCAAATATTGCCAGGCCTTAACCATCTGCTCTTACCTATCAGTGTGCATTCGTTTGATATCAATAAGTCCGTAGAAAAATGTTTCTTGGATCTCTACAACCATTCCTTTTGTTTGGACTTGCAGACCTATGGTGGTACTTCTGTGATCATGTGGATGGCACAGTCAGCTCATTTAATATTTCTAAGACTGAAATCCTTTCTTTAAAACTTTTCTTCCTCCTAATAAAAGGTGCCCCAACTTAACCAGTCTCAAAGCCTAGAAACCTAGGACTTAGAATTCCTCAATCTCAATGACTCTTACAGCCAATGAATAATCAAGGTTTCACCATGTTCCATTAATTTATTTCCACCAACCTCCTTCCCCCCCTCTCTCTCCCCGTGTTTCTTGAAATGGCCACTACTGCAGGCCTGGAGCTATGTTGAATCCTTCCCTTTAGTTTCAACTCCAAGCTTTTACATATCGAAATTCAATTTTATGTTATTGCCATAGATACTCCCTTAAAAGGAGTCAAAACTGTTGGAACCATTAACATCTCAAACTTCATCACTTGCTCCCCTTTTCTTTCAAGATAATGTTCAAACTCCTCAGCCTCCCACAATGCTTGCATACACAGCTTTCATTTGTTTTGTTGAGCGTACCTATTCAGAAATTCACCTTATTTTGACATGTCCTGTTTCCTCTTTCAAAAAATACTATCCAATTTTTTTCTTACACTTTTTAAAAACATGGATAGCTCCTATGCAGTCTTCCAGTTTAAAATAAAAATTTAGGCCAAAGCCATCTTGGAAAAACACACCTTGGCCCTCTGTCTTGTTCTATGTAGTTTCTGAACTGTTTTTCACACATTCATCACTTGAACTGGTATCTTCCTTCCTTGTTTTTTTTTTTTCTGTCTGAATTGTAAATGGTATGCGGCCTGAGTCAAGGTCATAGTAACTTCCTAGTCAAGTTTCAACTCTATCCAGCACTTGTCACTCAACCAAGAGCACTGGGCACTCAAATTCTCCACTGGACTGCTGGGCTGCTGTTCCCACTGGTGAAGCAGAATGGCTGAATAAACAACTGAAGGAGGGGAGATTTATTAATCTGATAGGTTTGGAGCAGAGCGACTCACTCCATGATGAAGAGGAGACAGAGAGAAAAGGATGGTGGGTGTTCTCTGCTTACTCCCCGCCTCCACCCAGTTACTTAGTCTGTGGCAAACCCACTTACTGGTGCTATTTACACTTAGTAAATCTCTGGAAATATACACACAGACATACCTAGAAATATATCTGACCATGTACTCTAGATTGTCCTAAATCCTATCAAGCTGAGAAGACAATCACAGCTATTAAAGCACTCAAATATCTATCAATATCTATATATTGGATTTAGATATAGATGTGTAGATATTCTCGAAGAATTTGTAACAGTGTAGAAATTATCTACTAAGTTAAAATGCACACAATACTAAATATGCAATCATTGCAGCTTTGTAAAAACAAAGGTATTTAAAGAAAAGAACATGAAATTAATTCAAATATTACTGTTTTAATTATAAATTGCAACTCCTTGGTGATTTCTCTATTTTAGAGTAATTTCAACTAACATATTTGCTAAATAATCACAACTCATGCGTGATTTTCCTTCTCAGTGAATTATTTGACCAAGTTCCATCTGTATATAGTTTTTTACTTCTATTTTACTTACTGTTGTAACACAAAAGAAATGTACCCCAAATAAGTCTTTTTATGAGAGGTAGGAGTAATGTTTACCAATCAAATTGCTCATGTAAATAACTGCATCAAGACTACCCTATGGCTGTGTGCACAAGGAACTATCATTCACCTCCAACGAGCCAAGAGGAGAGCATATGCAAATCTCAGATCTGTGTAGCAGCTTGTCCTGAACCTCCAACTTTCACATCCAATGGGAATATTGGTTTTAATACCACCAATCAACAAACTTCACTGTTATTAACTGGACAGAGAAAGTTGGTTTTAATTTTGTTTTTGTTTTAAAAGAAAACTTTTCTGGACATAAATGATTATAAATGTGGTTCATATAAGTTCCTAGTATTTTTATTATACAAAACCATGGGCCATGTGGATAACTGATTAAAGGCTACTCATACTAAGGTAAAATCATGCATGTTAGTTTAAGATCATGTATCAAGTGGTTTTATGTGAAGCATTTAAGAATATGAATGGAAAGCAATTAACTGAATTTTCAGCAAATGAGACCATGATTTGTGAAGCCTTTGAGGACTGCTTTTCCCTACTGGGTTTTGGATCTTATACAGTCTTGTTTGGGTTACTTCACTCAGCTGATAGCAGTCAACAACCCAGCTATGAAATCTTTATTGTATATCCTACACAGGAACCTTATTTTTCATATTCAAATATAGAAAGATGCTTTTTTATTTTCTGATTACTCTAAAATAAAGGGGGAAGAAAATCTTACCTTTGGAGTTAATGCTTTTTAGCATGCTATACTTATTAGTGATTGATCAATAATTGTGATACATTTCCCTAGAGTCAGGGTAACGTCATAAACATGTTAAAGGTGTGCTGTTAATAAAATGTCACACAGGCTCTCTCAGAGACACAGATCTAAAGATGTTGGCATTGATTTTCATCTTTTTACTGTGTTGTTATGGTTAATTTAGATGCATGTCGTTGTTCAGAATCCCATATTCCAGCTTTGAGTGTGTCCTGGCGGGTGCTCAGAGACTCCTGGGGAACTGCTTGAGCTCAGTGTCGAACGTGATTTAGTATGTGACTGACTAATCCTTCCTATGTATCAATCATAGGAGCTACATGAATGATAACGCTGAGAATCCACACAATGCGGACACAGTTGGTGCATGGGATTCAGGTAGAGTGCACCTGGATGCACAAAGTCAAGTTGCAAATTTCCTTTGTATGAAACAAAGGGTAAGGACTTCATCGCGTTGCTGAAATTGAGAGTATAGTGGGGTAATTTTCTTCTACTCTTGGCCTATGCCACTTGTCTATGACAATAGCTTGCTATCAAATTTAAGACCCTTATTCGGGAGGTTAATGCGAGGTAGGAACTCCATTCAGTGTTATTTTGGCTTAAGGGCATAATGTCACAATTTGATGCATCCTCTAATGACTTTTCTTTCTAAAGGCAGCTTACAGCTTAGACCTAGTTCAGCGAATTTTCCTTGTAAGGTCCTTGGAAGACTGGAGGAAAAAAAGAACTACAATTGATTGCGTGGCCAAATTTCTGTTCATGCCTGCTTACTGATTTTTGCTCATTTCACAAATAAACAAGGCATGAATACATCAACCCAGAAACCATAAACAATAAAGAACTTCATCCTGTAAGTTTGCTACGGCCAGCAGTTTGTGGCTGGATCTGCTATTTGTCATAAGATAAATGATGACGTGATCGTCATTTGTCAGTGGATACACAAGAGAGGTGCTCAGCTGTGAACAGACAGATGCAGGCCACAGTAAATACCACCATTCTTACCACTAACTTTCTTTAAAACAGCCCCCTACAAACAGGAAAATAAAAGTACAGCAGGGCTTATGGTTCAGAAAAAAATCTTTATCCTTTTAACCAAAAGAAAACAATCATAGAGTAAGTACTAATGGTTTGCAAACCCCTGCTGAAAATCTTGCATTTACTGCGGCGAGGAATATGCTGCAAACACAGGCCATCTTTTATACTGGAGGTTGTTTTCTAAAGTTGGGCATTGAGTTTAATTTATATGTATTGTTCCCATTCTTGTACTGCTCAGTGATTTTTAATACAAACTTTTTTTATGTTTCTGAGAGTCACTAGTGCTTGACGGCTTTCAACTATATTAATAGGGGTATAACAGCACCCATACATTAATAGAACCCGTGTTTTATCTAGATTCTGATTGAATTTAGGGAGTGCCCAAATTCTGTGGCTAGCTGTGCTTCCAACTATATGAACTTCATTAATTTCTCTAACAGGCTACCCGGCAGCAAACTGGGGAAGATAAGATATGTATGACATGCCAAGACGTGCTCATGGGATCGCTAAGCTATAACATGCATTAGCTACAAACACCTCGGCGGATGATGAAGGAACATTATAAAAACCACACGTATAACAACAATAAAACTCAAAATCGGAAGCCTACATATGAAGGGAGCATAGAGGGAGACAGGAATGTGGGGTGTGTCCTTTCCATAAGCAGGCAAATGCAGAGGTATGAAATAGCCAACATGTATTATTTAAGGGTTTAAAATATGTTTTAACTCAGTTTTATCATGGGATACATCACTTTTCACAAGAGAACTCAGATTAAATAACACAGAACCTGAAATATCTTTACACCACTAGACACAGGTCCTTCAGGATTAAGGCTGAACTATGTGGGTTGAGAAATGGAGTGGGTGTGGGTTCTTACTTTACAGTATCTCTAAATCCAAGCTCAAAATCAAGGGGGAAATATCAATATTTAGTGGCAGGCGTTTCTGGAAGCTGAACTCTTCAATTTGAGTCATTGTAATTTTTTAATGTACTATAATAAAATTATGAAGAATTAAATTATAAATTTGTCTTTTTCCTACTTAATCCAATCAAATAACTTGTTTAACCTTTATTTAAAATATATTAGAAGTAACCATTCTAAAAAAAAAAATCCCTTGCTTCACTTTGTGCTGTAGCATATGAGAGTTCTTTCAAATCTTTTGTCCTGGGACTAGAGATTTCTTGGCATAAGCTAATACATTTTTCATCAAGTGCTAATGGGAGAAAATGATTAGGTAGATCAAAGGAATGTATGCATTGTCTGACTGCCGATGTTGGATACTATGTATTAGATGAATTTTATATATACTGGTGTATTGTCATGCTAAATTATGTTCTAATATATATAAAAAGATTACCAATAAAGCCATCAGCATTATTGATTTATATACATTAAAATGTAAAACAATTAACACTCTTAGCATATTAATGTATAAATCATACAATCATATGAAAGCTTGTTCAAATAGTCCATTTGTATTATGAACACCTGCCTGCTTTAATGATAATGCCTTAGTAGGATGCTGTCATACCACTGTTTATAGAACTCAAGTATGCATCATACTTATGAACCTCATAAATCTGTTTTCCTTATATTGTACTAATAATTGTGTCTTCTGTGTTTTTTTTCCTAAAGAATTCACTTCTCTGGTTATTTCAGGGCTTCTATCAGCTACTTTATCTTTCCATCTTGATAAATCTATTTTTTAATGGATTAGGTAAATTTCGCTCATATATGCATTTCATTTCATATATGCATTTGAATGCCTTTTCAGCATTCAAAATATTGTTACAGGGCAATCTCTCTATCTCTGTCTCTCTCTGTGTCTTCCTCTGTCTCCCTCTGTCTCTCTTTATCTCTCTCTTTAGAACACAAACAGAAAACAGAAAAAGGCTGACTTTTAGGCTCCTGACAGGAGTCTGGTATAAGTGGGAGACTTTTAATTCTCAAATTGTTTCACTTCACTAACTCTTTCAAAGTTGTTGCGCCAAGATGCCTGGCGGATTAAGCTCCATTGCCTTTTCTTGTTTTGAACTAATGTATTCTTGATCACCGTTTAATGAAACTATATACCACATGGAGATTTCACATTAGATAAGCCATGTGAAACCCTCATCAGACAAGGAACTCAGGCTGGTGGTAATCCTTCAGATGAAAATTTCAGACTAGCAGGTTTTCCAATTTAAATGAGCCCCTTTAACTATAAAAAATTGGCACGGTATGATTGCTAAAAATTATTTTTAAATTTTTATGTTGCCAAAGTGCCCTGGTGGCTGTAAAAAACAGAAATCCTGCCGTAAATACAGAAAACATTAACTGGTCACTGAGGGGATCCAATTTACAACCCATAGAGACAACTCACACAGCTCACTGACACTGGTGAGATTGGGTCTGTGATGGGGCATTCAGCTCTGCTCCCCCACCCAGAAGCAACGCTCGCCCTAAAGATGCAATTAAATAGATTTATTCCACAAGTTTCTCCAGTCAGTGGCTATTACTCACTCTTCCTTCATTGAGCTCTGATCTATAGAATGTTCACGGCGTGTTCAGGTACCCTTTAGACAGCAACAGTTCTTATTATGAATTTCTGATGCAAAAACCATCATGGGAGGAATTAACATGTGTTATTTAACTTTTTTATTTAAGCGATTCTATTGATGTTAACTTACCTATCTGTTCTCCATTCTTCTAACCTAGAATGGCTGCACCTAAGGATCTTACAGCTGGGATTATGAGAGATGGAGCTCATTTTTTTTCTACCAATGTCAGATGTTTTATGAATTTGGACTTCAAATAAGAAGGAAAAGAATATGTTTAGAATGTGTTTTGGGGTGTGTATTATATTTTTGTTTCATTCCATCACAAATACAGGACATGCGCACAAGCACAAAACATGTCCAGAGCTATTCTGTGTGTCAAGTAGATGATCGCAGAGGTGTAAGTCTGAAAAGAGTAGCCTTGATGAGTTTATTCTGAGACACCACGGCTGCCTAATGTGGTACAGAGCTTTACAGAGTAAGAATGTTTCAAGATGTAAAAAAAGGTATGGCTGCTTACAAGGAACCCAAAGTTTCAGCTAGGTGTTTCCTATTAAAGGAAAAACCAGGAAAATCACCAGCTCAATGTTAACAGTAGAAACACAACAGAATAGACATAATATCAGATGCACATATAAACACCTGGGTATGTAACTGTCAGTAATTAACATGCAGTAACCCCAAAATGAAGAAGCTGTAACCTTAAATAGAAACTGACTACAACCAAAGGCCTGATTGTGCCGTTATTTAAATACTCATCTACATTTGGGGATTGCACAGACTTTGAATCCTATAAGATTCTGTCTTAACCACCAGAAGTTTGCACTAGGTTCCCAGTATCTGTAGACTAAATACAAATAAGAATGTAATCTGTAGTGAAGAACTACCTTTTAGTCCATGAAATAAATGTTGGGAAAACACGTATAGTTAATAGCATCAAATACCACAAATGAAAACAACAACAACACAACAAACTCAAGGAACAAAACCGCTGTCATTTGGGTTTCCTTAACCTACTCAGTCATGTAATGAGGTGAGGTCAGTGTAGTTACCCACTCTCGAAAAGAATTGCACTAAAGTGAAGCACAGACTTGGGTAAGGGTCTTGACAAATACTTTCCTCCCAGAAACACAACAGCAAACATTGAAAAGGATTCCACAGATCTGGGGAGCGCTGGAAGGGCATGCAACTCTCTAGATGCTTCCACATCAGAATGGAGTACTGAAGAAATCACAAAGCCAGCAGGTAAGAGGCTTGGATTTGTCCTCCATCAGTCACTGGGGGTGGGGCGGGGCAGAGGATTGGGAATCATAGAGGGAAACCTGAGATGATGAGCAGGCAGAGGAACTCTCAAATATTCTCAGAATAAGCAATATGACAGGGAAAGCCTAGCTTCAAAGAACAAATAAATTTGTAAGTTTGCAAGACAAATGGAGAATGTGGCACTGGATAGGAGTGCATTATGGATATTGCTTTAAACGTTTGTAAACCTGCACATGTGGGGAAAAAGAGGACCCCAGAATCTTCAGTTCCAGTCTGAATGATGTCCTCTGGTGTGTTTAATGCTATAACATTAAAACACTGTTTATGGAAATAAAATAAATATTTTTATAAACTGGAAAAATGTTTGAAAATAATACTCAAACCCAAAATGGAAGGTAACAACAGGCAAGAGGAGGAGAAAAATATGAAGGAACATAAAAACATAAAATTTCTGACAAAGAAACTTAGACATATTTAGCAAGAAAGGGTGCTCTGAATTGGTAAACATTTAATTTAAGGAAATCTTGAAGATGCCTGAAGAGAGAGAAGGTAATGGTTTATAGGTGTGAATGTTAGGGTAGTTCTTACATAAAAAGTAACATCCTAAAGTATCTGTGGGTCAGTGGTTTCCAACTTTCTTCTGCTCTTGTAGTTCATCAGCATAGCCCTTACAGAGAGGAAGCAGGTACAGTTCGAAGGGGAAAAAAAATATAACAAAATATCACTACAATTGCCACTGTCACCACCACTCAGCACAACAAATTTCTCCTGGTTTAGATAATTCACCTTTGACCTTCTATAATGATACCATTCTCCGTCTACGTAATTGTGTATCTGACAAGAATTTATTCATTAACTAGTATGTGCCAAACACCATAAAACGTTCAGGCTAAACCCCTCCATTGCAGGCAATGAAGCTTGCTTCAAAATGCTTAGTATCCACTTTCAAATGCAGACAATGAGACTTGGCATTTGCCATTCAGAATGCTTAGAATTTCATATGGCTCTGTCTTTTCACTAGGGATTTATACTGATTTTCAATTCCAACGAGTTGCCGCAGACAAAGTGGAGGGGTGAGTATATGTTTCTACATTTCGTGTTTTCATCTTTAACAGCGGTGCATTGTTCTAGCAGCTGGTGAATATGATGACCGCCAGTCTCAGGCCATTTTTATCTGCCATACAGATGTATCAAGTAATGTGTAGATTAGCGATCACAGAAAGCATTTTCTCACATTTAGTGACCCAAACATGGCCATGGGTGATTTCTAATGATGATGTGCTGAAGCTGCCTAAAGTGGAGCAGAAATGAGGACACAAAGGATGTTAACGTCTCCAGATCTGCCCGTCACTTTATCAGCAGAAAACCCCGCCTTCCTGAGTTTCCTTCCTTAATCTCACCTTGGGGTATTGGGCTTGTTACTTTCCTTACAGCGTATTCTCAGGAGGGAAAGGGAATCTGAGCAGTCTATAAGGGAAGCAGATTGCTCAGAGACTGAGATCTGAACCGGCCACTGGACTGTGCTGATTTCAATTATATTAAATTGGAAAACGGATTCTAAAGACACACTCCCTGGGTAACTTCAGGTGACATGCAACCACAAGATAAACTGGTGCTCAAACAGAAAGGTAGGGGCTACATCCCAACTCCTGTTTTAGAAAGGCCATTGCAGACAGACTGAGGAAGGGGGACCTGATGGGCAGGCAGGGGTGCCAGCTTGCCCTTGTTTCCCTCTGCCACCCCAGCTCAGCTGTAATTCAGGCTTCCTTTGCCAAATGAGACTGCCTATTTTCCTCTCCTCACATTAATGACCTATGATGGCTTCTTCTTCATGTCAAGCTTCTTGAAAGGGACGGTGACCTCTTTAAAACACATTGTGTTCCCTCCGGACTCAGAACCAGATTTGAGTTGTGTGTGTGACTGAGACATCACCCGGGGAATGCCTCGTATGCTGCACTGCTGTATGATATTTTTGTCATCCTTAAAAACAAAACAAAAACTTGTAGAGTACACAGGGGAGTGTGCCCTAGAGATGTTGACATACAACAGAATTAAGTAATGTTCTATCAGAAGGACTTTATTCATATAACTGTGTTACCAGCTGTTTGGGGTCTCTCTGCTGTGTAAGATGAAAACTATGAGTACCCAGAATGACTTGTTTCTGTCATCTGTAGCTCTGAGCCCTTTTGTGCACAAGGCTTGTGGCTGGGCGGAAATGCTAGGAGGTGCATACCTTTGAGCCTGTGAACTAGAAACGGGGTTTTCCCTGCTTTAGAAGCTAGTTTCCTAGAGCTCCAGAGTCTTAGGTTGGAGGCTTACTGCTCTAGAATTTAATGGCTTGTCAGTGGTCTTGGCAGCTAAGGAAATCTTTAGTTTTTGGTAGCAGCTAGCATCAGCAGTGATGAACAGCAGTTAGTGCCAACTAGTTGTGCAATCTTGGATGCCAAGACCCTCAGATGCCAAACTTTGACAGGCCCTGTACACTTTTCAGTGACCAGAGCCCACACTCCTGCATCCTTGGTTATCCTCTGCTGTTCATACTGCCTCTACCTCTGTCTCTAAGTCTTCTATAGAATGCTTCAGCAACCATGTTGCTGCTTATGCCATGGCTATTACTGTAGCCACCACACTACTGTCTCTGGTGCTCTACTGCCTCAAGTTCATTTTACTATCTCAACCTATTCGATATTCAGAAAGTCAAAGGTAGGAACCCCACCCCAACGTCAATGCAATAGCAATAACTAAACCAGGAGGAATATTTTATGGGCTCAATGTGGTATTAACACAAAGAGAATTGCAGAAATATTTCTCCTTGTTATATATTAATCTTAGCTCGGCTTCCAGTCCCACCAATCACAGGCCTTATGTAAGAACTGACTTCACCCAACATAGACTTTCTGCTGAGCCACCAGGGATTTGCTCCCCTTGATCTGAGAAAGAGTCAGTTGGAGGGTGAGCAGGGTCCTTGATTGATCATTAGGATTGTCTTAGAGTGGTATTCTTCAAGGCTCCTATAGGTGATCAGCAGGGGTCATGACTGAAGTAAGGTTGACAACAACACAAGTGTTCATTTCAATGGTCCCGGGTTTCTGCTGGAATATTCCCAGAGGATCATATTGGTCGAAAGAAGATAGACAGCCATGAGCACAGCCTAGGGAAACCCCAAGGCATGATGGAGGGACCCTTCCACTGCCACTTAGACACTTGAAGAACACGAAAGTCCGAAGTGATTACAGGTTATGCTCATTCCCAGCGAAAATGCAAAGCATCACATAAAGAACCATGAAAGGCCAGTTTCAAACTAATGCTTTCCAAAGGCTTGATAGTCAATGCTTACTGTGTGCAGTTCCTGTGCCAGTGATATGGGGGGAGTCGGGTCTGTATTGCCTCAATGGCGCAGAATTCAATGTGCTTATTTGAGAAGATTAATAAACCCATCAGTTTGGTGGCCTGCTAAAGCCAGAATGCAAAGGCTGCCCACAACCAAATAAGTTAAAACATTAAACGTTCTGGGAAAGAAGGCAGTTGAAGTCAGGGAAATCAGAATTCCAGACTGGCTTTGTATCCAGGGCTTATCCTTTCTTGGCTATAAGAAGATATCCATGCATTATCCCCAAAGTAAGGCTTTGAAATTCAATATCCCCAGTGGCATGGAAAAACCTGTAAATCACTGGTCTACATCTGGCTGTGAGCCAATATTTATCATAAATTTTAAGATGATTCTACCTCCAAAGTATCACCCTCTTAGTTATTCAGCACTAACTAGTCTACTGAAAAGGATGTTACAAATGGAATTGGGGGGCATTAATCAAATGTTCCCAAACCAGGGAGATTGCCCTGGATTATACGAGTAAACAAAATGGGATCACATCAGACCTGTGACGTTTGGACACAGTTTTAGTCTGTCTCCTAATCATAAATTTGGCCTCCAACTTTCTTGTGTATTAGAACCTGGTTATAGAGGACACTTCTCTTAGAAGGGACCACAGTTACCCAGGGACCATAGTTACCCAGGGACCACAGTTCCTGTGGCACCAAGAGTTCATGAAGAAGCAAGTCTGAGCCTCAGTTGCACTGCATTCCTGACTGCCATGCATCTCTCAGTTTTGTATTCCTCTGTCATGCTACTGCCCGTCTCAAAAAAAGGGGGATGGGGGTGGCTGCGCTCCTATTTCAACAGAGTGGCACCCAACGTGCTAATGAACTCCACGTAAAACCTGAGAGGGCTTAAAAAGGACAGAGAGAGAGTTTAACATAGCTTTTTGCTGTTTCTGGGTTGTGTGCCGCAAAGAAATTGTCCTGACTCAGCAGCAGGAAAAACTGGCTGTTTTAAAATGCCGGCTTTCTGGGCTGTGCCACCATTGCGATCTCTGTCTGGCTCCTATGGGAGACAGAGCTTTTAAATGGAGTATTTGGAGTACAGTGCTATGGCTTGCTTGATGGCAATGTGGATTGCTGTATGCCTGGAACTCTGCGCAGCTCAGGAGCACCAAATGGCTCTGAGCCAGGAGCCGCTCAGCTCCGCCATGCTGAACTGAGCTGGTCTCTAGCAGGAACTACCGTAATTACTATGATAACAGCACACTTAAGGTTTAGACTTTGCAGGACACAGGCAGTACCGTATTACCCCTACATGGTGCAACTTAAGTTTTTAAGAAGTGCTTAACATTTTAAGAAGTGCTCCTGGATAGTAAAAAAAATTGCAGATTCACAATATAACAGATTTCAGACATAAAAGACCTTTATGGATCACAGTGTTGGATAAATGTACGTAGGCTTGAGAGAGAGAAGAAAAAGAATATAGAGAATAAAGTTAATGGTTTTTTTTTAAAGGGCAAAGTCTTTAAAGAGACAGAGTACAGATAGTTATAGATTAAGAGAAATAAAGTAAAAATAAGCCACGTAAAAATGGAAAATTCACAGAGAATCTGGATTATGTACATTGTGTTTTCTTTAAAATTTCTGACTGTAAAGGAGCTAAGTACAGACAGACACTTCATTATATGGGCTGCCAAGTGGAACCAGAATGGATATCATGAGGGTATGATTTCAAAATTTGGGTCTAAGGATATGATGCTTCGGAGAGGGTCTTCTTTTGTTTTCACAGAGGACCAGACCCTATGGATTGCATCTATTCCGATTTGGTATGATAGACCACGCCCTCCTGAAAGGTTGCTGTGAACACCCTCAAAAAATTATTTCACTCAACTGCCAACTGAGATGACCCTGGTACACAGGTTATACCATGAAAGACCTAATTAACGACACCCCCATTCAGCAGGAAGCAGTTTAGAGAGAAAAAACTGCGCCCATGTTCCCAAAACGTTGTTTGTAAATGTTCTTTTACATTTAAAGGGGGATATGATATAGATATGAATAATTTGCATTGGTGTGGATTTTAAGGAGAATTTTGTTATTTGTATATGTATTTCTGATCTTGATCAAGGTATTGTGATTGTGTAGTTCATTTTTAAATGTAATGTATAATTAGGAAATATAGTTTGTTGATGAATAATCATAAATAATAGTCAAGCTTGTAGTCATGTTAGATTTTCTAGATATATAGAGATATATTTCAATTAGATAGGCATTCTTCATATCTTTCAAAGACTGTAGAATATGGCATTTAAATATTTTAATAACTTGGGGTTTTTCATGACAATGAGACACGTCTGCTCCTGGCAGCACCAATCTACTTCAGGAAGAAGATGGGCATCAAAGAGGATCCTTATGGAGCTTGATAGCTATTTGGGCAAGAAACTGCTCTTGCCTAAACTGTTGCATAAACTGGACACAAAGAACCTGCAGAGAGAGGACTGCTAAACTTGCCTAAAGGTGAGATGGTCTTTCGAGGTTCCTGATTCATAAAAGAGTCTACGAGACATTCTGCAGGACGCAGGACACAGCAGAAAGTGACTAAACTGTCTTTGGAATTTCCTGCTTCATGGAACTGTCTGCTGGATACTATGGGCCTGAAGGCCGAAGATAGATGCCCCAACGGTACAGAGGAAATTCAGGTGACTGTCCAGGCAGCGAGATGTCTCTGTCATTTCTAGAGTTTTCTTATTTCTTGTTTAGTATTATATCCTTCTGGAGTCTTTGATGGAGTTGAAGAATGGATACATAGTTATAGTTTTCTTTAGTTATGATAAAAGATAAAGTAGATATAAATATTGTAACTATAATTCTTACTTGATAACTGTTTTGCTATATGTAATTTTACTATGTTAAAGTTAAAGCCTTTCTTTTTTGTTTAAACAGAAAAAGGGGAAATGATGGAGGTGGGTCTTGTATCTTATCTGTTGCTTTCATTGATTAACTAATAAAGAAACTGCGTTGGCTCTCATAGGACAGAAAATTAGGTAGGTGGAGTAGACAGAACAGGATGCTGGAAAAGAGAAGCTGAGTGAGGAGTCACCATGATGTTCCCACTCCAGACAGACGCAGGCTAGAATCTCCCGGGTAAGCACACCTTGGGGTGCTACACACCTTATAAGAAATGGGCTAGTCCAGGTGCGAGAGTTAGCCCAGAAGAGCTAGCCAATAAGAAACTGGAACTAATGGGCCAGGCAGTGTTTAAAAGATTACAGTTTCCGTGTAATTATTTTGGGGCATAAGCTAAGCCATGCGGGCGGCCGGGTGCAGGGAGGACACAGCCAAGGCGCTCCTAATTACTACAGACCATAGTTACCCAGGGACCACAGTTCCTGTGGCACCAAGAGTTCATGAAGAAGCAAGTCTGAGCCTCAGTTGCACTGCATTCCTGACTGCCATGAATCTCTCAGTTTTGTATTCCTCTGTCATTCCTCTAGAGGAAATGTAAGGTGTCTCTTTACCGTAATGAGCGATTAGATCTGGGCAAGGATTCGTGTACTATAATGTCAAGCATAGCTTGGCTCCTTTGGTAATTCAATACATAGCTAAGAAATAACCTATCTGAAAAGAGGTTTGACCTCTGCTCTCTTTTACTGGGAAGTATCTGTGAGTCCCTAAAATAAGATTACTGGCAGAGGCAGGCGAATCTCTGTGAGTTCGAGACCAGCCTGGTCTACAAGAGCTAGTTCCAGGAGAGGCTCCAAAACCACAGAGAAACCCTGTCTCGAAAAACCAAAATAAATAAATAAATAAAAATAAAATAAGATTACTTATATGGGGGCATTGCATGGTTCATCATTGTGACTGATGATGGAGACTTTCACCCACACTGTGGTACTTCAAACATGTTTTGGAACATTCACAATAGACTGTAGACTAAAGGACAGCCAAGCAAACAATGTGCAGTTAAGATCCAGTTAAATTCTAGACAAAGCAGCTTCCTTGGATGCGCTCCTCTGTGTGTATTGTGCATCTCAGGTCAGAGAGGCAATAACACCTTCAATGACCAGAAGAGGGGGGGGGTGCAGCTTCACATTCAGATCTCTCCTGGACTCTGGACCATTTGGCTTTCCTTGCTTAATTTTAAATTTATCTTTTCTCTGTGATGAGACAATAGTTAGAAAGGCAATGTTCTAAATTCTTTGAGTTGTTTAGCAAACTCTCAAGCTTGAGAGTGGTTGTGGGGATCCCTGAACTTGTTTGCAGCTGATGCCTGCAGTGTGGGCATTCTCATCTCGTAGATGCTGTGTCCTCTGGATGAATCATTTAAATTCTGCTTATCCCAAGTATGGTGACCATAGAGCAGGATATCAGAGGTCTGGTTTACAAGTGCATGTTTTTTTAGAGGAGCATTTAAGTTTCTGCTTTATTAGGCCCTGTTTTTCCTGGCTGTACCCTCCTATCTTATAGCTGATGGTTGTAGTCTTGAGACAGAAACCAAATGAAATTGAGAGTTGATATCATTCCCAGTGCCCGAGGAAGTTCTTTGTGAACAGAATCTTAATTTTCCAGTGAATGGGTGGCATGGGGATAGATATGCTGATTATATTCTGTTTACCTTTGAACTTCAGAAGACCAGTTACTAACATGCATTTAGTCCTATAAGGCTTTAATTCCCCTCGGTGAAGGAGAAGACCATTTGGGTACCTATGATCCACAGTAATGATACCCTAGTTCTTAACAGTTTGCCAAAGGCTTTTGGGATGTTTGTATGTTGGAGGAGGAGAGAGGGGACTATTACAATCCCATATTTGTATCTGAGAAACCAAGTGGTGATGGGAAAGCTATGTTCAATGTCACTCAGTTTAAATTCTCAAAATATAACTATAAAATTAGAAGAATGTATTTGCTGCCTACCATAATGAATTGGCTCATGAAGGACAAGACCCTTATACTTGAGATTTAAAAAAAATTGTTTAATTTTTTTAAAGATAGGGTAGGAAAGAATCTTTTGTCTAAAAATTGCTCTGTCTCAGAATTCAACTCTGATATAAACTCATGGGCAAGAATGCAGAAATTGGAGTCAAAGCTGGAAATACTTTTTTCACTTTTTTTGTTTAGCACATTCATTGTCTTTTTCATAAAAAGTGTTTCACATTATAAAAATCAACAAAGGTTATCGAAAAGCATTTTCATTATTTTATATCGTACTGAAAATGAACTTGACACCATACAACAGTTTATATATTTCATTTCCTTTCTCTTTATAGCCTATTTCATTTCCTCTCAAACTGTTATGATTATCATGGCACCCAAATTTGAGATATGCAGTTCCCTCAGGAGGTCAGGTATATGTGTTTTCTGCAAGCAAATAAATCAGACAGTGGAAGAATGATTTGGGTAATGTTGACAATCTACCCACCCCTCCGCACACACACACAGTGAACAAAACACTGTGGGATGTTTTGTCAGAGCATCAGGGCCAGGTTTTTTTTTTAAAAAAATACTCCTAATTCTAGCAGGAAAATTTCAGTGATGTGACTTCAGTGGGAAGCCTCTGGTACTTGAAAGCTCTGGTAACTGAAAATGGGTCCCTAATTGATCCATCACTTTGGTTAGATCTGTGCTTATGGACACTGCAACCCTACAGATGTCTCGCTTCTGCAGCACTACTTCTTAAAGCAAGCTGAGGTGATCTTCCCGAAGGTTAGGACGCCATGTAAAGGTGAGTGGTCAGGATAATGGGAGGTGCTCCTAATTATATTAACCAAGAAAGAAAAATAGTGAGATATGCACTGATTACACCATATTCACACATGCACACACACACAAACATGCTACAATGAGTAATTTGTGATATAGTTTAGATGACCCTCTGGCGAGACTTGAAAGCCCTTTCTTTTAAACATTTTTGAGAAAGGGAAAGTTTTATTATACCCCCATGTGTATGCGTGCACTGAAGATAAAAGTCATGGCCTCATACATGTTGGCAAGTATCTACCACTGGGCATGCCTCCAGTCATTGAACATGCATGTGCATGCCCTTCCCCTTTTGATTTACTGTTTAGAAACAGTGTATGAAAATGATGCTTCAGAGCCTCCCAGAATGGAGGACTTGTCATTTATACCAATGATCTTTATTAAGAATTATGCTTCATGAGACGGAGCACATTCTTGACATTGCCTGTGTGATGAAGAACCAGAGACTAGATTGCCCAGAGTTATAGAGTAAAACCAAATACTACTGGTCTTTAAAAAAAGTAGTGATAAAATGACTCTTAATGATATTCTGTTATACTCATAGATCAGTGCCTTATCCAGCCAGCATCAGAGAAGTCTCCTCCTGCAGCAGATGGGAACAAATACAGAGACCTTCAGCCAGACATAGAGACATATCAGACACTAATAAGAGAGAGACAAAGGGGGAGGGACAGACACACAGAGAGACAAACAACATTGGAACACAGAACACACAATTTTAAACAGGATGTCTCCAACAAGTCCCTCATGGAGCCCAGTGGAAGATGAGGCAGAAAGAGTTTAAGAGCCAGAGGGGATGGAGGACACAGGAGAATAAGTGTTTCTAAATCAACTGAGCAAAGTTCATTTAAACACAGAGACTGGAACAGCATGAAGCACAGGGCTCACATAGGTCTGCACCAGTTTCTCTGTGTATATAATATGGCTTTCAATTTAGAACCTTTCATGGGACTCCTGAGTGTGTGAACCAATGAGTCTCTGATTCTCAGCCTTCTTTTGGGGTTCTTTTCATTCTGTTGGTCTGCCTTGTCCAACTTCCATCTGGTGGTTTTTGTTTTATCTTATTTTACTTTGTTGTGTTTTGTTGTTATATCTTAGAAGCCTATTCTTTTCTAATGAGAGGCAGAGAGGGGAATGGATCCTGATGGGAAGAGATGTGGGGAGGGACTGGGAGGAAAAAGAGAGAGGCAATACTTTAGTCAGGATATAGTGTATGAGAAAAGAATCAATTTTCAATAAAGAGGGTAAAATAATTGTATACTGACTGTAATAAGAACTCAATGCCTACTTACTAATTAAACTGGACAATTTTCCTGGTCTCCACCTTTCCAGGGTGAACTTCAATGTGTCATTCTCTGGCAAAGCAGTTTAGACACATTTCTATGCTTCATCCTTGTTAGAGAATCTTGTTGGAATTAGCTAAATCAGGGATGGAGTGATGATTTTCTTCTCACAGGCCCCATAGTCTAGAACGTCTGGCTGGTTTTAGTAGCACCCTGGTTCTTCATTAGTGCTTCCAACCCACAATTCCTTACACAGGTCAGAAGCTATTCCTTCCTTTGAGTATTAAAGTAATTAGAGACCACAGTACATAGCCAGTCAGCCAGATGCAGTATTTTGAATGGACTTCTGGTCATTTTGACATGCCTAGGAAAGAGTCCGGCTCAAGGACTGGGCCTTCTCTCTCTTCATATACCTCATCGCACCACCATCCCATTTTACCTCAATATCAAACCGGATGGCCTCGCCAACATTTTAATCTCAGAGTTTATGGACTTACTCAAATCACGTTAACTTCAATTCCACAAGTCATTAGCCATTCATACCCATGGTCACCCTTCCTACTTCACTGTCTCCTGGAGTGACTCCACCTCACCTGCTGAGTCCAGTCTTGGGGCCTGTTGCTTCTGTTCTCACACTCCTTCCCATTTCGTGCTGGCCTGACTTGGTATATCTACTTTGGTCTATTTTTTTTTTCTGATAGTGCTGAATTCATGAAGCCTCTCATGCAGCATCTTCCCCAAAAAGTTTCTATAAGGGAAACTACACCCAAAGTCTTGCTCCCTGAGTTCTAGACTTCTAGCTTCAATTTGTTGCTGAGCACCAAGTAGCTCCTCCAAGTTTATTATATTATATTATGCCAGCTTCACACGCTTTCTTTAATGCACAGACCCTATTTCTAGATAACTATGCCATGAGGTATAGGTTATCAGCGTTACAATCCTCATATTAACATCTGGACAATGCTTCTCAGCCTCAGCAGCAGAGTCATTTATATTCTGTCTATAGGAACAACAACAGAAATCTGGTCCTCAGTCATTGGAAGGTCTTGGTGTCACTACAGAAGTCTTTACTGGTCCCACATTATCTAACATCCTGCATTTGTCTCTAACATACGCATATAATCCGTAAAAGTCAATTCCTCTTCCGTCATGGAAAACACAGAACTATTCATCTTGCCACAGCAGCAAAAAAAAAAAAAAAAAAAAAAAAAAAATCAGGTCTCTGCGTATTTGTGTGTGGGGTTTGTGTTCCTTTGATGTGTACATGTGGGTGCATGTATGTGTGGAGGCCAGAGGTCAAGGTTGGGTGTTGTCTTCAATTGTTCTCCACACCCTACTCTTTGAGACAGGTTCTGTAGCAGAGCCTAGAAATCACCAATGTAGCTGGGCTACCTGCCCATCAAGTTCAAGGGATCTGCCCCAACTCTGGGGTTATAGATGTACACCATTGTATTTGCCTTTTACGGGGCTAATGAGGTGTGGATACTATCAAAATGCATTATGTACATATATGAAAATGCCATTATGCAGCCTGTCATCATGCATAATTAATAACTGCTAATAAAAATTTAAGAAGTTATGTGTTTTACCGATAGTCTGCAGTGGGTGAAGCACTGAAAATGGCAATGTACTAGAGAATGAAAAGCAACTGTAAAAATATAACATATAAACTATGTTCATAAAATGCTACAATTACGTAGAAAAATATGCATAGAAAACTCACAAAGAATAACAGCCAAAGACTGTAAGAGACTCCTCTAAACTGCTGGGAGTGATAAAGGCTAAAGGTGGTAGCAGGTTCTCTACATAGATAAAAGCTAAAGATGGTGGCCGGTTCTCTGCGTAAATAAAAGCTAAAGGTGGTGGCCGGTTCTCTGCATAAATAAAATTCTCTTCTGATTTCAGGTACGTAGTTTAACATTGTATTAGCAGTAATTCTGGGACCTAGCAGAGAGATGAGAAAAGAAAGCTCTTTTTCTTTAGTAAATCAAATATTCATAATTTTTTGAATTCATATTTAAGAACCCACTACTCCATGTAGTACCCTTCTCCTGATTTCTAAGTGTTTGTGACCAGTTCAGCATTAGGTCTGGGTAAAAACTCCATTTCTTGATGCAAAATTAGCACTTCTTGTTACCTGCTGTCAAATCAAACGTGCTTTTCCCAGTCAGCCACAGACTTCTGATGTGCCAAGTTCATAGTTCTATGGCTCACTGATAACCATATTGGAAACACTGGTACAGCAAGCATTCATTATGTGAAACACGTTCCTCATGCGAAGAACTATCATGTTGTATTAAAATGGTTTCTCTGTCAGGAATGTTATCACTAAGAAAAACTTCCCATGTCAGGGAAATTCATTGGTTAATTCCTCTTTTCCACCAGTTTATTATACATCAATTTCCATTACTGAGACCATAAATGATGTGGTTATTTTCTTCCTGCTAATAATCATCAATATTTCTGGACATTGGATGAAGGTCACCATTTGTGACTTGAGTTTTGTCTCAGTACTCATGTCTACTGTCCATAGTCCATCTTCCTGTTGGTGCAAAGTTCTTAGTACCTAGAATTTCATTACACTACATAAAGTGTTGTAAACAGAGTACTACTTATGAAATAGTTGTTGGGAAATGAAAAAAAAAGTGGTGAGTGCTCAATAAGAGAACTAACACACACTGTAACAAGCTTTGAAGTTAGAGTCTAAGTTAAAGTTATCTGACGTTTGTTATTTAGGCACCTGGCTGTAGAATGAGGTTGGGGAAGGGTCACCATTTTGTTAGAAGCCAAGTTTTCTCCATGTGAAATGGTCAAGGAATGACTGACTAGGAAAATGCTGGACTCTGGTAATAATGGGGGGAAGAGATATCTCCCTACACAGGGAAATAGGAAGCAAAGTTAACAAGGAAAGCACTGAGATACCATCTGTGTATGTACCTCAGTCTGGAACTGTTCTTGCAGTGTAGTTCATTGCCATTCCCTCATCACATAAAGGACAAAGACCAGAGATTGAATGTTGCAAGGAGCGGCTGCTTGTTCGTCCCAGCTTCCTGGCTATCTTACACCCAAAATAACCACACAGAAACTGGATTAATTAAATCACTGCTTGGCCATTAGCTCTCACTTCTTTTTGGCTAACTCTTACATATTAGTTTAACCCATCTCCATTAATTTGTGTATTGTCACATGGCAGTGGTTTACCAGATATTCTAACCGGCATCCATCTCCGGCAGAGGATCCATGACTTTTCCTACTCTGTCCTTCTTTTTCCCAGCATTCAGTTCTGCTTTCTCCACCTACCTAAGTTCCACCCCATCAACTAGGCCAAGGCAGTCTCTTTGTTCATTAACCAATGAAAGCAACACACAACCAGAAGGAACTTTTACACCAATTGAATGCAGGAAACAACAAATGAATAAACAACATCAATAAAAACAAAACCCCCAGAGAGAAGCTTTGCCATGGAGAAAGTCTGGGCTGCCAAGAGAACCCAGAGTAGGATGTCATCTCAAGCCCTGTTAATAGTTGCTCACATTTTTAACTTTGTGTTTGACATCATCGATCAATGCTATAGAAGATATTGTATTTATTTTTTAAACAACATCTACAGGTGATCTATAATTGTGATCAATTCTTCTGCCCAAAGGGGACAGTCTAGATCAATAACACCAAGTTTAGCTTTCATGCGACATTTCCTATCATGGAGCGCCTTGTAGAGACATCTATGAACTTACAGTTTCTAAAGAGGAATGACATCATGGCCACTGGGAAGAAAGGAAGCATATTGCATTTCCACACTGTTCACTGCCAGAAACCTAATGTCAGTCACACACTAAGAGCATCCTTAATGTGGAGACTTAGTAACCAGTGAACCTTAAATGTTCGTATCACACAGTTGAACTCTATGCCTTGGGTCACATATGGCAAGCCATTCAGATAAATCTATCCAAGAAACAGATTAAGAGTCAACTTCATATAGTCAGGTTCCTAATGAGCATCATTGAGGTAAGTCAAAGAATCCTTCAGGTCAGAAACAATAGAAGACATAACTATTTCACTTGAGGGGATAGAGAGGGTGGCAAACATTTCAGATATGATGGAGGACAGAAAAGATCAGGAATGGGAACAGAGGAGGAGCAGGAGGATGAGAGACTGCTACCAGAAAACAGCAGGAGTGTTCTCGGACACATCCGGATTATCAGATCGGTGCAGTCTGAAAGAACTCTTGCTTCTTGCTACTGTCATGCCTGCATGCGGCCAGCAAACTAAATACCAAAGCAGACGGCCCTCAACCATCCATGCAAGGCTGTAAATATCTACCCATCCATTCACGACCCAAGTGTTCATTGACTTTATCCTTGAGCTCTGAGTTTTTGAGACACAGGAAAGAAAAATAGCTGCAGAGCTGCCTTCATCCAAAAAGAGGTCAACTGACCACAAACAAGTTCCCGTGAGTCAATCAAAGGGGTTAAGATGGAGACCACCGCTGAGCAAAACGCTGGACCCATACCATGCTTCTAAGGGGGCTGTGGGGCTGGAGATTTGTGGGTAGAAAGGCACGGACTGGATTTTTGGGGGAAAGAACGGCAAACCTCTGTAAGCTAGGGGCTGGTTAGGTAGGGCATGGTTTTCTCCATCTCTCTCCAGGTGACCGTTTTTAGTATTTTACTGATTATTGTTTCACTGAAGTGCTGAAGTGCCGGTCAAAGAGTGATTGCTGGCATTCCAACGTGTGCTCAGCACCAGAACTGTGAAATGGGATTGAACTCAGAGAAGTGATGCTACAGTTTCAGTAACACGGGGGTGAGGAACAGTGCTCGAGTAAGCAAATGACAAAGTCTTTTGGTGAGAGCTGCTTTTTAGTCTCAGCTTTTGAGTCCTCATGGTCACAGGCCTGAGACTTAAACACCGGAGTTCTCAGAATCTCTCGATTGGGGAGGAGGCATCGTTTATCGCCACTAGATGGCGCCAAACATTTTCATTTTTAAGGAAGGAAAAAGGAAACTTTTCAGTAGCCAAGCCATATTCAAGTAAAAGACTGTTAGTTACAACCACGATTTATAAAACTATTATTAATTTAATCATTACTTAATAATGAATGATTCAGAACCACTATGAACGCTCCTGTGAGGTACATTTGAGCCAATTTTTAAAAAAATTAATGAAGCTTTCTTTGCCTTATGAAAGAACAAAAGGAAATTGAAATAAGTGTATATAGCATAATAGAATATATAAGTAGGATTTAATAATCTGATAAAAGTTATTATAAAATATTGCACATATATATTTGGGCAAAAATAGATATAATTTTGTTTTCAGGAGAACTGTGCATTGTACAATGAAAAAATTGAAATTTCAACACATTTTTAAACTCTTACTAGCTTATTGCAATGATATATAACAGTAAAAGGGGATAGTATAATGAATTGTTTAGTTAGAATCTATATAAAAATTAATAATATATTTAGCTTCATATAGTTTGATTAATAAAATTCAGGTGCAAGACATATTTTGGCATATGATTTCAAAGGGTTAGACACATTCTTAAAGAAAAGAACGTAAAGTGTTTCCACTTAACCAATAAAAGTGACTTGTAATACTATGTTTGCATGGAAATAAAGCAGCAGCAGCAGCATCCTATCTCTCCACTGGAGGAACACAACCTACATTCTTATTTCAGTAAAGTCAGAGTCCACACAGAATGCACGGAAAGTCCGATGCCCCGCGTGAACACACAAGGCCTACTCCAGAAAGAAAAATAAAAGCCACAGGCTTATTGCATGAACACAATGACTTTTAAAATCTAAGTAGCTGTATCACACCAGCCCCAAATGAAGAGTGTACAGCATGTTTGGCTATCGCCGTGTTTCCTCTCATGTTCATGTAGGACTCACCCGTATATCGGCCAGGGTGCTCTTTCTCATTTCCACAAGCTTTTGGAATCGCCTGTCCTCCTCAAAGATCCTCTCTTCACAGTGCTGCTTCTCCTGCATGAGATGGTCATACACAGCCTGTGCGTGTTCCCTGTCAAATCTCAGCTTGAAGAACTCTTCGCTGTGTGGGAGGAGTTTCACATGTGATCTCGGGGCTTACAGAAGAAAAATACTAGTCTCTAAAAAGCGTCAGGAAGTCAGCAATAAACATGCTTAAGAAGCTATTGCCAGTGTGAGCTGTGATCAGAACGCAGAAGCAACACTACAGAGCAGGTCCCCATTTTAGTCAGGTATTCTGTCACGCGGTGCACGACACCCAAAAAGAAGGTTGAGGAGGATTTGTAGCCCATCTCAGGTCTTTATAAATCTAGTGCAATTTGTATAATTCTAAGTTTATACGTTTTAGACCTATTTAATATTCTTTCTATTCCCCATCTCCCTCTCTGTCTTTCTTTCTTTTCTTTTTTTGAGACAGGTCTCCCTGTGTAACAATTCTGATTGTAACTCACTTTGTAGACCAGGCTGGGCCCTAACCCACAGAGATCCACCTGCCTCTGTCTCCTTAGAGCTAGGATTAAAGGTGTGTGCCACCACCACCTGGCTTTTCCTTGCTTTTATAAATGATATGACAAAGATAAATTAGTCTTTTGCAGATAATAGCTATATGACCATTGTAAACAGAGACTGCACTTTTGTTTCCAGGCTGCCCAGACCGGAAACTATATTAATTACAAAACTGTTTGGCTGATGGCTCAGGCATATTTCTAGTTATCTCTTACATCTTAAATTAACCCATTTCTATTTCTCTATGTATTGCCATGTGACTGTGGAGTCACCTCATTTTCTACACGTCTTGTTTCCTCAGTGGCTGGCTGTCCTTTTATCAACTCTGTCTACACTCTCTCTTTGTCTCTGTTCAGATTTTCCAGCTGGATACTCTGCTAAGCCATTGGCCAAAACAGTTTTATTCATCAACCAGTAAAAGCAACAGATATACAGAAGGACATCCTACATCATCTCTCCCTTTTTAATTACAAAGGAATTAGACTTTAATTTTACTTTAACATAGTAAAATTACATATACAAAACAGTTATCAAGCAATAATTATAGTTATAATATAATGATATTAACTATAGTTATATATAGTTATAGTTTAGATATATAGTTATACTTATATATAGTTATAATAATCAAAACTATAAACTATAATTATGTATAATTATATATAATTTGACTATATATTATATACTACTAACTATATTATATATACTTTGACTGTATAATATATATAATTATATATATTACATATAAATATGTATATATATATATATAAGCCTTGGTATCCAGCTCAGTATTGAGGTTAGGTTTATATATTAAAGCATATATATTCTGGGATTAAAGATGTGTGTCATTGTTGCCTGACCTCTAGTGGTTTTATCTTTGCCTCTGATCTGCAGGTAAGATTTGTTTATCAAAATACAAACAATATACCACGACATATCATGATCACTATAGCCCTCTAAGGTGAACTGACTTAAGTCCACTAGAGAGTATCTTGTTTCTAGCTACACGTAGCTGTTCTTTGCTTGTATTTTTATGCATGTGTGTGCATGAGTGTGTGGAGTGTGACATACATGGACAGGAGTGCAGGCTTTGGTGTGGAGGGCAGAGGCTCTCCTTATAGTAGGGAAGGTCCACTTTTGATTTTTTATCAAATTAACTGCCATGTGCTGAATGTGCTAATATTTTGTTGGCTATCAAGCCACCATCCTAATGTGATCTGTCAGTTACCCTCCAATCATTATGCAAACCTATTTTATGATATTTAACAAAAGAGGAAACAGAGTCAACATGAACACAGGATGAGAGTATGATTTCCGCATGAGGACACATGGACACCCTGTGGGCCTGAGAGCACCGTCTAGGAGCCAAGGACCCTTTTCAGGGACAGCACCCCTGATAGGTAAGGTGTGGTCATGAAGAGGCCACTGAAGAAGGAAGATGTGAAAAGTTGATAGAGTCTATAGAATGTTTGTTTCTAAATTCTTCCCTCAAAACTGTAACTTGCAAGGTTATGGGGAAGCCACAAAATATTAAACATGGCTCACAAATACTAACAATGTGTTGAATTAATGAACGATATTATTAACAGAGAAAAGTTCACATATGTGGAAAAAGAGAAATACCACCAAAAAATAAACCCAGGGGAGAAATAAAGAAGGAAAGCAACTTGTAATTATACACAAATAAATAAAAAATGGTTAAAATTGTATTTTATCACATACTTCACATAAAATTCTGAAAATATGAATCATCTTAAGAACATATTTTAAAAATAAAAATCCAATTTTATTAATCATAGAGTAAATATGATTCTTATTTTGCAAAACTTACTTCAGCTTTTCAATTCTATCTTCATAATTTATTTTTTCCAGTTTCATTGTTTTTATCTCTTTACCCAGTTCTTTGCTTTTTGCATTGAGAACAACTGTTTTTTGTTTAGTTTGCTCTATTTCTTGATGAATCAGTGAACGTTTTCCCTAAAAAAAAATAGTTTCAAAGATTTCTTTTTAACACTTTGGAATTTAGAGACATGGCTACATAAGCTACATAGGCAGTAGAAGAGCAGTGACATAGGGGACAATGTAAACTCATGGTGACAGGGCTGTACAGACAATAAAAGAGTAACGATTTCTTAGCATGGTAGACCATGGTGTAAACACGTGCTCTAACATCACCAGACAAGCTTCCTAAGCTTAGAATCACATCTTTGCTCTTTGATCTCCCACCCACATTGATGCCAGCCTGCCACCTGTCCTAAAATACATAAACTTTCTGTCTCAAGCATAACTCTGGTTCTCACCCTCACAGGATGACCCTTGAGGGGTGTGTGTGGAATGTCAGCTAAGCACAGATGCTCTCTCATCTTTCAAACAACACAAAACCACATTTTGTCAGCACAACTTTCTGGGGTGATTCCGGGAAATTAAATCTATGCTGAGGTGTCTCTTAGGTGAGTTGACCTCTAATAAGGAATTGTAAAATTAAGAAAACCTTTTTATCACCACTGAATAAAACAGGGTTAAGATGTTTATGCTGGCAATACAGAGTGGAGTATTACCATATTACTGGCCAAAGCTGACTAAACTTAAGTCTTTGTATGACCAAAACAAGAGAAATGGAAAAAAAAATGGCTTTAACTATCTAAATGAAGATTCTTTCTAAAACCAACAATTTCCTAGTAAATGAAACATTTTCAACAAATAAATCTTAATCTTTTAAAAAATAACCTATATTGTCAAATTATATGTCATTATTATAATATTTTTTGTTAATGATTAGGGATATGTCTTAATAAACTTTCTATTCAATAAACATATTTTTGATAAATGATTGATTTTGTGAATTAAGGAAAATCAGATTACTAGATTTCGAGCTGAAACCTTCTGTTGCCCTGACCCTCTCTTCCCTTCCTTTCTGTCTCCCTTCCTTCTTCTCTCTGGCTCCCCTCCTTTTTCCTCTCTTCCTGTTCAGGTCACCTATGTCAGGGTAATAAAATGAGTGAAATTGATGGTGTATAAACAGTGTACATTCAATGGACTGAGAAGTTCAGAAATAGAAGGCAAGCAGGTTTGGTGCCTGTAGGAGGTTCTACTGTCTATGTGCTGCTTGCATTGGTTGAATAAAGAAACTGCCTTAGCCTTTTGATAGGGCAGCACTTAGGTAGGTGGAGTAGACAGAACAGAATGCTGTGAAGAAGAGTGTGTGTGTGTGTGTGTGTGTGTGGTGAGAGAGAGGCCATGAAGCTCCTACCTGAGACTGACATTGGGTAGAATTTTTCCCGGTAAGGCACGACCTCATGGTGCTACACAGATTATTAGAAGTGGGTTAAATCAAGATGTGAAAGTTAGCCAATAAGAGGTTAGAGCTAATGGGCCAGGCAGTGTTTAAATGAATACAGTTTCTGTGTTGTTATTTTGGGTGTAATTAGCCGGGTGGCCCGAACAAAAAGCAGGCCTTCACTCCTCCTACAACAGGTGCCTGCTCAGGGCTCATTCTTTTACAAGATGTTATTTTCTTGCTGTGTCCTCACATAGGGAAAGGAGTGAGCTTGGCCCCTGGGATGGCATTTAAAAGGCATTGGTCCCAGTCACAAGGGTGGAGTCCTCAGGACCTTGCTGGCTCACCAAGTTCCTCCAACCAACACCCCAACAACAGAGACCCTTTCCAGAGTAGAATTATGCGAGGGTACCAACGTTCTTCTCCTTTTCATGGGCCTTGCTTTCTTTCCTCCATTCATCTTTCTTTTGCCTCATTGCTTCCTAGAAGCTCCATGTAGAGATCAGTGGGCGAGCCAAGAGAGCAGCAGATTCCTGCGTAAACCCAGCATGAATTTTGGGTTGCTCAGGGTTATTTTCCTGCTAAAGGCTATGTGCCTTATAGACTAGAGCAGTGGGAAAGACAGAATATATAGCTGCAGTGTGTGTGTGTGTGTGTGTGTGTGTGCGCGCGCGCATGTGTGTGTGTGCACGTGTGTGTGCGTGTATGCATGTGATTTGTGTGCAGAGACCATTTAGTGAGAGCAATTCTAACACAAGGCATCACTTTACAATTATATTTGCCTGATGAGTTCTCATTGGCATAAGAAATTATAAGTTGAAAATTTCATTTTTCACCTCAGTTTGTGTGAGTTCCTTACGACTTTCCTTGCTCTTTGTTCGTAGCTTTTTCTTTGTTGCCTCTACTTTCCGTCTTACAAGTTCTTTCTTCCCCCGTATCTCATGAAGCATCTAGAGGACATTCAGATTTTATGTTATATAACATTTGTGAATCAATTGCCCTGATTCAGATAAATAGTATATAGTGGTGATCTTAATAATCACAATGTTTATTTTAATGTATGAAAGGAAAGGTATACAGCCAGTGAGTTCTGAACTGTGGCACCTCTGGTCCCAATACATTGTTTGAATTAGCTGAGTCATGGAAGGTCTAATCTGTTTCAAATAAATAAGCAAACATGATGAACATCCCTAGAAATTAAAATATTTCATTATAATATTTAAAATGTTTCATCTAAAATTAAAGCTCTAAACACAAGTTATCAGAAACCATTATCAAATAAAAAATGTACAAAAGCTTATACTTTCCCAGAATTTGTGCTAAATGCCAGTTCTTAAAATTTATTAGTTTTTAAAACACAAAATAAGAATTTATTGGTTAACAACACGAACATATAAAGCTAGACTATTAGAATATTAAGGGGAAACAAATGTCATCAATTGTTGGTAGAATTCATTATTATACTCAGAAAATGACATTGAGATGCTTAATATAATTAATAAATCCCTACTCATTAATGTTAGAAGGAGTCATTATTAAAACCAGTTATCCCTCTAGGTTTAGTACTGTTATGTGTGTGTAAGGACCCCACTTAGAAATCTCCACTTGCTCAACCTGGTTAGGCTCCAGTTTTCTGTGGTTTATAATGCAAGACTTTGAAAGTCAAAAAATAAAATTTTAGCAGTAATTCCTTGTAACTCACGGTTTAGAAACCAAAGCATTTTGAAAATTATTAATAACCAGAGTCAGACCATCATTTGCAAAAAGTATTTTAAAAAAGCCCTACAATGTTGGCAAATCGCCCCAAGTATATGTGTGTCCTCCATACAGGGAAAGACAAGAATGTATCTCTACTGACACGCCCTCCACTTCTCTGAGAGATAAATGGCAGGATGCACACATATTTGTCCATGGTTTTTTTTTGGGAGGAAGGGCCAGTAATATCAGTTACTGACAGGAATGTGTAGTTTTGAAAATATTTTACTCACATTAGCTTTATTTTTCACGCTAGCTGTCTTAACTTTCACCAAAAACTTACCTAGAAAATGTCAAGGTGCCTCATATTTTATAGTCGAGTCAACATAACGCTTAGCATCCCATTCAGAAGCAGTGGAGACCGAACTGAGTGCTCTTGCTGGACAGTCTCACCAGGCAAGTCCCTGGTCACTCAGTTCAGGACGGGTTGCCCTAAGTGTAGCGTAAGGCAGACTAGAGGGTTGTAGAGTTCTTCAGTGAATCAACAGTATGAAAGAGCAACTTGGAAAGCGTGTGATTTCCCAATAAGAAACCATAAATTTCTATATAATATTTTCACATACATTACTTAGCAACCTAAATATCCCTGAAAATTAACTATTAGTTGTGAATTACTGTCTATGTCCTGAATGATTGTGAATGCTTACTGCCAAGTGTTGATGGTGGAGAATTCTGATTCGTACAACATCTGCTTCTATCTGGCGCAGTGGCAGACTGACTTCTGTCAGAGCCGTACTATAGAGGACTTTTCTTCTTATAAACTCCTGCATCTCCAAGAACTGCATTTCTTCAATGGAAAATAATCTTTTCTGCCAGTCAAGATTGCAAATCATTCATTCAGTGTTAATGACACATGTATTTATCAAGACAAATTTAGTGTTGTTGTTACTAAAATCAAAGACTACAATCCCTCACGGAAAAGTAAGGGGTGAGAACGCGGTATTTTAAACAGCATGCAGCTGTTGAACAAACGTGAGAGAAAAATCAAATAGACAACAAAGACCAAGAGCATGCTGATGACACACGCTAGAATGTATCTAATTCTTGAAATGTAAGACAAAAGTGACCAAGGAGCAAGGCAGGCATGAGAAACTGTTACGCAAAATGACTTGTCTAACTATGGAAATACTGAGAAAGTATCGACAGAAAAGATACCTCCAGAAGACAAAATACCTATAATAAGGCACAGAAGACACTCCCAAATTTGCCTTGGCTTTATAAAGTTAGATTAAGGATGCTAAAAAATCATCCATCACATGAATATGGATTTCTTTGACTTGTGATTTTAATTTTCCTATGATGACAATTACAACTCTTATATACATATTTCTAGGGGGAAGCATTCTAGAATAGATCAGAATATCAAAGCTTAGTCCTCAGGGATAAGCAAGATTAAAAAACTGAACTTGGTTTGGCTAGTGATCATACTTCCATTTCAAAGCTTTTATATAGAAATATCATAGCACATTTTTTTAAATTCAGGGTTAAATAAAGAAATCCCAGTGAGAGACACTAAAAGTAAAGAAAACGTAACATCATCAGAAAGCAAACTAAAGAGTTAGACAGTTAGGAATAAGAGCCAATGCCCTTTCACTAGACTGGCAGAAATTCCCATTAAGCCACAAAATGAGATATGTGCATGGGAGGTCAGTTTCTTTATGCATGATCAGACAGTCTAGTTGTACACAGAGGCCAACTGTCATCAGCTAAGGAGGGAAAAGTGCTGGCTTGCAAACCAAGCAGTGACAAAAGATGCCTCATTACAGGCAAATTTAAAATGCTAAGTAAAATGCAAATTAAAGGAAGAAGGAAATGCAGAAGCCAAATTAGTATTACCTGAATCTCCATCCCAATAGTCATTTCAGTTCGTGTGAGCTTCTTCAGGAACTCCTCTCTACCCTGTGGGTCACAAAAGTTGTCAGAGACTTTATTCACAGGATATTTAGAAATAAGTTATAGCATCTGTTACTAATATAAGATAGAGTTTACTTGTATCAAGATAAAGAGCAAAGTAGTCACTATGATTTGCATATTATAATTACTTTTTAAAGGCCTTGATATTATTTGAGGTAAAACATTTAAATTATATACCAGAAAAGAGCAGGATTCAGTTTCATATAGGTTATATCTTACAATCTTAAACTTACAAAAAAAAAAAAACCCACAAAACAAAAACAAAGAAAAATCTAGACTGTCCTTGACTCATTCATCCCTGTCCTCCAGAAAACAATGGATTCCTTTTAATATTACTTTCCAGAATAAACACTTTGAATGTTGAAAGAAAAACAATCAGGTGTGATGCTTGCACAGTATGATTAGATCCTCCAATTGATTAGAGCAATTTCTCTATTTTTCAAAAAAGAAATTCTTCAAAAGGCAGTATTCAAAAGAAAAAGGAAGCAGTTTTGCTTTGTTTCCTAGGTAATGGTCTCAATTATTCCACATGACACAAACCAGCACTGGAGGACACTCTCTAGGTCCTTTTGTCTTTTCCTATATCTGAGAGAGGAGTCACTTTACCTTCAGGCTGCTCTCCAGATTCAAAATAGATATAGAAGTTTGCAAAGAGAAATCACACAGGTTCTTAAAGGTCTGTGATTTCCCCACT
Source organism: Microtus obscurus (assembly GCA_963919715.1). Classification (NCBI taxonomy): domain Eukaryota; kingdom Metazoa; phylum Chordata; class Mammalia; order Rodentia; family Cricetidae; genus Microtus; species Microtus obscurus. The sequence continues at coordinate 3,065,573 of CAWTZC010000337.1, read as the reverse complement.
TCCCAGCTAAGCTCAGTTATATCTTCAGGTCTACAGAAGCAATAAAGAGAAGCAAACATACAGGTTCATATTCCAATCCTTCCCCTACCTAGACAGCACTGAGAATTGACATCATTTACCCAAGCCAAACTGATGGAGACCACCAATCCCTCACTGAGTCTCTAGGCGATTCTAGATTGTGTCAAATTGACAATAAAACCACCACACTGGTCAACACAGAAACAACAAAGCATAGCTCCAGAGCAGAAGACATGAAGGGCAATAAGCAAAGCAGTAACTTTATAAAACATGTATATGTGAATAATGAAATTTATAATTGAAAGTTAAAGTAGGTGCTTATGCTTACATGATATGATTTAATATGGTTTCATAATTAAGTGAATATTTAAAGAGAAGAAAACTGAAAATGTTCCTGCAACATGAAGAAAAATATTTTATATTCCAAGCCACAGTATCGCTTTTGAGCTTTCTTTTAAAATTTTGAACTAATTTTTTTGAGCTAATTGTGTGTGTATGTGTGTGTGAACACGTGTGTTAGAATGATATGATGGTGGACAACGATGAACAGAGCTGAAGACTGACACAAATCCCAGGTTAGGTTTGTCTTTCACCTTCAGAACAATCAATAAAGGACAAGAAGTGTACTTTTAAATCACTGACTGTAATCTGGATGGATTAGGGTTTTTTTTTTCCCCTAAAATTCATTCATTTTTCAAAGTTTCTTTTTAAGTTGTCAATTCCTGAGGGAATAAAGCAGTGTTTATTGTGAATGTAAGCCTCTTCATTCAGATTAGTTAACATTGTATGAAAAGAATGTGTGGCTGCGAAGGAGCAAGAAGTAGGCAGTGTGTGAGAGATGATAAAGTAGACAAGAAGCTTGAGACCACCAGAGTAAGTAAGCACAGCTGTATTGAAAGAGGAGTGATGTAGGAGGTCCTTCTGCATACGCGATGCTTTTATTGGTTAATGAATAAAACTGTTATGTCCAATGGCTTAGCAGAGTAAAGCCAGGCAGGAAATCTGAACAGAAATACAGAGAAAGAGTAGGCAGAGTCAAGGAGATGCTATATAGCTGCTGAACAAGACAGATGCTAGAACCTTACCAGTAGCCCACAGCCTTGTGGTGATGCCTGGATTAATAGAAATGGTTTAGTTTAAGATGTAAGAGCTAACTAGAAGTACGTCTAAGCAATGGCGTCAAACTGTATTGCAATAAGTTAAGTTTCTGTGTGATTATTCAGGTTTGGGTGGTCAGGAAATGAAAGTGCAATATCTGCCTACGAAGGAAATACTAGGGACATAATAGCTCAAAGAGTAAAGACTGCATCTAAGAATGAGGACCCGAGTTCAGTCCCTGGGTGCCAGGTAAAATGTTAGGTATGGTGGTGCATGCTTGTAATTCCAGTGATGTGGAGGAGGAGACAGGTAGACCTTGCAACTTGATGGCCAGCCAGGCTAGCCTGCTTGGCAAGCCCCAAGCTTGTGAGAGATGCTGTCTCACAAGATAAGGCTCATGAAAACAACAACCTAGGCCTCCATATACACACGTGCACACATGGCCTCCATATACACACTTGCACACATGGCCTCCATATACACACTTGCACACATGGCCTCCATATACACACTTGCACACATGGCCTCCATATACACACTTGCACACATGGCCTTCATATACACACGTGCACACACGTGACCTCCATGTACACACATGCACACACATGCACACATGACCTCCATACAGACACATGCATACACATGGCCTCCATATACACACTTGCACACATGGCCTTCATATACACACGTGCACACACATGACCTCTGTGTACACACATGCACACATGACCTCCATATACACACATGCAAACACATGGCCTCCATATATACAAATGCACACACACTGCCTCTACACACACACACACACACACACACACACAGGAACTTGTAGACATGTGCATATGCACGTACAGAAGAAAAAGATTATAGAAGAAAGACATATTACCATTTGAAATAGCCATCTATACAAAACGTGCAAACCCTATTAGCAGAGGAGGAATCAACAGTCCTGCAAGTTTCTTTTGCTTTTGATTATACTTTCAGCCTCTGCTGTTCAGACTAGTCTTCCTGAGGGAGAACACCTAGGGTGTTCACTTTCCCAGACTCAAGGGTATAAGAATGTTACTAGCTACATTGCCTAAGGGCTTTCTGGGCCTTCATTTCTTTTACACAATACTACTACTGCTACTATTACTACTACTACTACTACTACTACTACTACTACTACTACTACTACTACTACTAATAATAATAATAATAATAATAATAACAACAACAACTGGACCACAGGGCCCTTCACAATAACCTAGAGGCTGGATGCTTCCTAGGGGGACTGCTACTATTCTTCAAAAGGACACAAAAGAAATGAGACAAGAGAATCCTCTGATGATCAAGCTATAGGGTATCACAAAGGAGTGGGATGGAGAAATAGTGCACTCAATAAGAAAATCTCACTGGAGCTATGGAGAGAGCGCTTAAATAGGAACATGCCTATTGTGTGTGCTCATCTTACTTTACCTTCATAATTAAATATTTAAAATGGCAACTCTTACCTGGTTTTGCTTGTTTTTCATATCAGAAAATTGAGACAAATACTTAAATTTTCCAAACACAAAGCTGGCAGCTTCCCCACTCAAAGGCTTTGCCCATAGCTAAGGGACTTGATCTTAGTGGTCTGACCTTCTAATGACTTCTAGATTCTTAGGACCCTACAGAGTGTGACAGGCAGGTTGATGTAGAGCTACCAGTTCTCTCTTGCCCTCCTTTCAGGAGTCAGCCTTACCATGCTCTCTTGGCAAGAATCTGTCTTGGAATTATGTGGTTTGTGAGCCTATGCTAGAGGCTGCAGAGTGCTGGAGCTGAGACTTGGGGTGAAGAGGTGTCAGTTTGCTTGTTACCCCATAGTGGGCTATGAAACGAAACATGCCTCAAAGTTATGAGCTCTGCAGAGGTCCTCTTGTAATTACACAGCATGAATCATGCAGCTGCTAAGGAAAGAACCAGGAGGAAATGAGCACAGATTTAATATATTAAGAGTCTGAATTAACACCAAGTCCAGCTTACTCAAACTCTTATTGCACCATCACTGGGAAGACTCAAAGGCAAGAGTGGGGGGATGGCAGAGAGCTGCAGCATTTGTAAAATGCTTTGTTGTTTTAATACTTATTAGGTATAATTTTTGAGGATGTGCTGTATCCTACCCCTTTGCATGTGTCTTATGCACAAAATCCTGGCTTAATTGAGTGGCTGGAAGTTCACTAAAACTTGTGCGCATTGGAACTGTGTAGGGCAGTGGTTCTCAACCTTCCTTAACTACAACCTCATGCTATGGTGACCCCAACCATAAAATTTTCATCACTACTTCATAACTGTAAATTTGCTACTGCTATGAATTGTAATTTAAATATCTGTTAAACAGGATATCTGATATGTGATCCCAATGAAAGGGTCATTTAACCCCCACTGGTTGAGAACCACTGGTGTAGAGTAGGAAGCTGGAGGCCCACTGGCATGGTATATTGCAGATGGATGTTCTTATGTGTGTGTGTGTGTGTGTGTGTGTGTGTGTGTGTGTGTATCTGTGTGTGTGTTCTATATGTGTGTACAAACTTATCTTCATAGCTTTTTAGCAACATAGCTATGACTTGTCAGCCTTCTGTCTTAACAAAAGCTTGAGATGGTCAATTGTGAGGAGGAGAGGGCCAGTTCTGCTCATGATCTCAGAGCTCTAGTCAATTATCAATGCACCCCGGGCTCTTGGGAAAGGACAAGTAGGAACTTTATGGCAGGAACTTGGGTTTGACCAAAGCATACACTTTATGGTCAGGAAGCAAATAGAGACACCAGAATCCACAGTCCCCTTGGAGGGTGCTACTTCAAATGACACAAAGATCTACAATGTCCTATCTTTTGATAACCCTACCACCTTATATATGCCATTCTGGAGACCAAGCCTTTACCAAAGGGACCTTGACAGGACATTCCAAACCTGAAATATACTAGCTACTATTGTGTACTTTCAACGATGAGGAAACTGAGGTCTTTGAAGCCATGTAATTCTTGTCATCAGAAAACTCACCTATCCTCCTGAAACCTCGGTGGAACTCTGAAACACAGCTTACTACAAAACAGAGAGGACCAAGAGGTGAGTGAACAGCCACCCAGCAGGACACCACACTCTCTAGGCCCTCCATAAGGGGCAAAACCTGGACCCTCCCCCACCTGCCTTGGTTTCTATAGCCAGACAGCAGGTGAGTTTCCTGCAGGTAGGTTGCTCCAACACCCCGACCCCATCCATCAGACCCTGAAAGCTACAAGTTCAGCTCCACCCACAAACTCTCCAACCTCCCTCCACTCCCCCTGCAACCTCAGAGGAATGCTGAAACACAAGCTGCAACTACACAGAGAAGACAAGAGAGAACACCAAGAGAGAAACTCTAAAACGCAAGCTGTGACTGCACAGAGTGGACCAAGAGAGCGAACCAGGAGAGCAGACCAAGAGAACAGGGTAAGAGGGACCTCAGTGGCTCAGGGAGACACAGACAGTGACAGTACAGAGCAGACTAAGAACAGTTCCCAAGACACAGACAGCCACTGCAAGGATTGGACCAATAGACAAAGACACTGCCAGCACCAATAGTAGAAAGAGATGGGTAGGTACCAATGCAAAATTCATCAAACAGCCTAAAAAGCAACATGGTAACACCAGAACCCAGTGGTCATACAAAGGAAGACTTGATCATCCTAACCTAGAAGTAGAAGAAAATGATTTTAAATGTAACTTTATGAAGATGGTGAAGACCTTTAAAGAGGAAATAAAAAACTCAAAGAAATGGAGGAAAAGACAAAAAAAAAGGGAAAAAAATCAATAAATCTCTCAAAGAAATACAAGAAAACCAATAAAAAAAACAATCAAACAGGTAAAACAAACAGTTAAAACAGTTCAAGACTTGAAGACTGAAGTAGAGGCAATAAAGAAAACACAAACTGAGGGAATTCTGGATATGGAAAATCTGGGTAAACAAACAGGAACTACAGAGGCAAGCATAACTGACAGAATAAAAGAGATGGAAGAGAGAATCTCAGGTGTTGCAGATACTATAGGGGTAATAGACCTACCAGTCAAAAAATTTAAATAAATCTAACAAATTCTTAACACAAAACATTAAGAAAATCTGGTACACTTCAAACTAAAATCAGTTAGAAGAGATGGAGGACACTTTATACTCATAACAGGAACAATCTATGAAGATGAAATCTCAATCCTGAACATCTATGCCCCTAATATAAGAGCACCCACATATGTAAAAGAAACATTACTAAAGCTTAAATCGTACATCAAACTTCTCACACTAATAGTAGGAGACTTCAATACCACAATCTTCCCAATGGACAGATCAACAAGACAGAAATTTAACAAAGAAATAAGAGAACTAACAGATGTGATTACTCAAATGGACTTAATAGACACCTACAGAACATCCCACCCAAACACAAAAGAATATACCTTCTTCTCAGCACCTCATGGAACCTTCTCTAAAACTGACCACATACTTGGTATCAAAGTAAACCTCTACAGATAAAAAAAAATGCAGTAACACCCTTCTTATTAGATCATCATGGTTTAGAGTTAGAATTTAACCGCAACACTACTCATAGAAAGCATACAAACTCATGGAAATTGAATTATTGAACCACCCTTGCATAAAGGAAGAAGTAAAGAAAGAAATTAAAGACTTCCTAGAATTCAATGGAAATGAAGGCATGGCCTACTCATACCCATGGGACACTCTGAAAGCATTGCTAAGAGGGAAGTTCATAGCATTAAGTGCCCGTATAAATAAAACGGAGAAAGCTCACACTAGTGACTTAACAGCACACCTGAAAGCTCCAGAGCAAAAGAAGCAGACTCACACAGGAAAAGTAGAAGACAGGAAATAATCAAATTGAGGGCTGAAATCAATAAAATAGAAACAAAAAAATTACAAAGAATCAATGAAACAAAGAGCTGGTTCTTTGAGAAAATCAACAAGATAGACTAACCTTTATCCAAACAATCAAAAGACAGAGAAAATATCCAAATTAACAAAGTCAGAAATAAAAAGGGTAATGTAACAACAACATTGAGGCTATCCAGAGAATCATTAGTCATACTACAAAATCCTGCACTCCACAAAATTGGAAAAGAAATGGACAATTTTCTGGATAGATACCATATACTAAAATTAAATCAAGACTAGGTGAACAATTTAAATAGACCTATAAACTGCAAGAAATAAAGCTGTCATCAAAAGCCTCCCAACAACAACAACAACAAAACGCCCAGGGCTGGATGGTTTTAGTGCAGAATTCTACCAGAACTTCCAAGAAGAGCTAATACTTATAATCTTCAAATTCTCAAAGTGTTCCACATAATAGAAACAGAAGAAACATTGCCAAACTCTACTTATGAGGCTACAGTTATCCTGATAACAAAACCATACAAAGACTCAACCAAGAAAGAGAATTACAGACCAATCACACTCATGAACACAGATGCAAAAATAATAAATCACTGACAAACATAATCCAAGAAAATAACACAAAAATCCACCATGTTCAAGTCAACTTCATCCCAGAGATGCAGGGATGGTTTAACATATGAGCAATCTATCAATTTAATCTATCATATAAATATACTGAAAGAAAAAAAATATGGTCATCACATTAGATGCTGAAAAAGCATTCAACAAAATCCAACACCCCTTCATGATAAAGGTCTTGGCGAGATCATGGATATAAGGAACATACTTGTGTGTGTGTGTATATATATATATGGCAAGCTGTCAGCCAAGATCAAATTAAATGAAGAGAAGCTCAAAGCAATTCCACTAAAATCTGGAATAAGATAAGGCTGTCCACTCTCTCCATATCTAGTCAACATAATTCTTGAAGTTCTGGCTACAGCAATAGGACAACAAAAGGAGATCAAGTGTATTCAAATTGGAAAGGAAGAAGTCAATCCTTCATTATTTGCAGATGATATGATAGTATATATAAGTGACCTCAAAAACTCTATCAAAGAACTCCTATAGTTGATAAATACCTTCAGTAATGTGGCATGATACAAGATCAACTCAAGAAAATTAGTAGCCCTCCTATATACAAATGATAAGGAAGCTGAGAGGGAAATCAGAGAAACATCACCTTTCACAATAACCACAAATTATATAAAAGGCCTTGGGGTGATACTAACCAAATAAATTAAAGACCTATTTGATAAGAACTTTGTGTCTTTGAAGAAAGAAATTGAAGAAGATACCAGAAAATCAACAGATCTCTCATGTTCTTGGATAGGTAGGATCAAGATAATAAAAATGGCAACCCTACCAAAAGCAGTCTATAAGTTCAATGCAATCCCCATCAAAATTCCAACACAATTCTTCACAGACCTTGAAAGAATAATAAACTTCACATGGAAAACAAAAAACCCAGGATAGCCAAAACAATCCTGTACAATAAAGGAGCTTCCGGAGGCATCATCATCCCTGACATCAAGCTCTATTATTGAGCTACAATAATAAAAACAGCTTGGTATTGGCATAAAAACAGAGAGGTTGACCACTGCAATTGAACCAAAGACCCAGATATTAATCCACACACCTAGGAACAGTTGATTTTTGACAAAGAAACTGAAAGTACAAAATGGAAAAAAGAAAGGGTCTTCAACAAATGGTGCTGGCATAACTGGATGTCAATATGCAGAAGAATGAAAGTAAGTTCATTATCTATCTCCATGTACAAAACTCAAGTCCAAATGAATTGAAGACCTCAACACAAATCTGACCACACTGAACCTGATAGAAGAGAAAGTGGCAAATAGCCTTCAATCCATGGGCACAGGAGACTACTTTCTAAATATAATCCTAGTAGCACAGGAACTGAGAGCAACAATAAATAAATGGGACATCCTGAAACTGAGAAGCTTCTGTAAAGCAAAGGACATAATCAATAAGGCAGCCCACTGAATGGGAAAAGATCTTCACCAACCCCACATCAGAGAAAGGACTAATCTCTAAAACATATAAATAACTCAAGAAATTAGACATCAAAATTTCAAATAATCCAATTAAAAACTGGGGTACAAAACTATACACAGAATTCTCAACAGAAGAATCTCAAATGCCTGGACGACACTTAAGGAAATGTTTAACATCCTTAGACATCAGGGAAATGCAAATCAAAAGAACTTTGAGATACCATTTTACACCAGTCAGAATGGCTAAGATCAAAAATATCAATGATAGCTTATGCTGGAGAGGATGTGGAGTAAGGAAAACACTCCTCCATTTATGGTAGAAATGTAAACTTGTGCAACCATTCTGGAAATCAGTAAATTGGGAATCAACAAACCCCAGGAATCCACAAAGATTCCTAAGCAATAGAGGAGAGGGTGCCAGAACTGGCCTTGCCCTGTAGTCAGACTGATGAATATCTTAAATATCACCATAGAACCTTCATAAAGCAACTGATGGAAACAGAGACAGAGTCCCACATGGGAACACTAGACTGAGATCTCAAAGTCCAGTTGAAAAGTGGCAGGAGTGAGAATATGAACAAAGAGGTCAAAACCATGATGGGGACATCCACTGAAACAGTCTACATAAGCTAATGGGAGTTCACCAACTCCAACCGGACAGAGAAGGAACAAGCATAGGTCCAAACTAGTCTCTCTGACTGAGGTTGACAGATGCATGGCTGGGGCAGGCAGAGGGGCCACTGGTAGTGGCACCAGGATTTATCCCTACTGCTTGTACTGGCTTTTGGGGAACCTATTCTCTTTGGGTGGATACCTTTCTCAGTCTAGATAAAGTAGGGAGGGCTTTGGACCTTCCCCAAAGCAATGTGCCTTACCTTCTCTGTGGAGTGGATGGGGGTAGGGAGTGGTGAGTGGAGGGAACAGGAGGAGGGGAGTGGGAACTTGGATTGGTATGTATAATGAAAAAATATAGTTTTTTTTTTTTTTTTTTTTAAGAAAAATAAAAGTAATTCTTGTCTTCAAACAAGTAGGAGCATCAAGGACTGCTGGACACAGAGACGAGTACTCTAGAATATTTGGCACTAAGCTCCTTGGTATCTTTCTCCCATTTGCATTTCTGTGCCTACAACAGAACTCTGCAGAAGGATAACTTATGAAAGCAAATGAGATTGTGAGTAACAGATATATTACTTTGTTGTCTATGTTCGGAAACCCAGCTATTTTGGATTCTTTCAAAATAAAAAGCATAGTTTTAGAATATCTTGGATCACAAGATACTAGGAGTCCACTAAAATGTCACAACCCCATAGACTTTCATTTGTAATAAGTACCTTGAGCGTGGGTGGAGATACCGACTTGCAAGGTACTTTTTTCCTTTAGATATGGGGACCAGGGTTATGATGGGAAGACAGACAGAGTAGCCCTGGGAGTGAGGCAGCACTTCATGGAGAAAGGAGGTAGGGGGAGCCAAAGGAAGCCTGTCTTCTCCCAGAAGGTGCCTCTAAGCCACCTCCGAATCAGTCCCTGTGTTCTTCACGTTGTAAAGTCACTGAAAGCAAATGAGTGCCCAGAAAACTACTCTGTCACAACGGTGTCAATAGAGTGTTCAACTCCGAACCACTAATAGATGCTAAGACCTTTGAACCAATGTCTGCTGAGAAGTGATGCACACTGTCTCGAAATATGCAGCTGATTACCTACTACCTACAAGGGAGTGGGCTGCATCCATATAGACTGCAATGGAAACAAAATGATCAGACGTAACACCATCAGTGATGAGCAAAATAACGTATGCCATGTAATTTTGATGTGCTTCTCCGACGCAGTGTTATGGCAACGTCAGATTGCTCTCCAGGGCATTTCACCTGCATTGCACTGGGGACAAAATATATAAATTTATATCAGAGAAATTCTGCCAAGAACCTTGCGTGTGACCTTTAAATGTTCACAGGATGAAAGGACTCGCTTGTGGTCATGGGAATGTGTGTCTGTGCCCATGTGTTCAGTGCCTTGAGAATTCCGAAGATGGTGGAACTGAAGTTACAGGCCCCCTTGAGGCCCTAGTGAGGGTGCTGGGAATTGAACCCTGATCCTCTGGAAGATCAACAGATACCCTTAACCACCTGTCTCAGCACACACACACACATACGCGCGCGCGCACACACACACACACACACACACACACACACACACACACACACACACATCTCCTTTTAAACTTGAAGACCAACACTGGAAAAGATTTGAACCAGAATACGTGCCTGTCGACCTCTCATCTAAACCCGGCATTCACTGTTCTGAACTCTGATTTAAGACGTGCTGCTGGGTCTTGTGTTTTTTGGCAGCTTGGGGAAAGTTAAGCTTTATCAGCAGAGGGCAGTGGAGGGACAGGCAAGGGGCTCCACGCCTTTCCTCCTACAGGAGGTTGGTTGACTTTTTTTGTTGTTGTTGTAATTTTTCTTCCCGCAAGGGGTCTTTTAGGTTGTTAGCCCATTATCTACATTTAACTGCCTTCGTGTTTGGCCAGTAATTAGCAGATTAGCAGATGCCTACCTTCCACAGGGACAAGGACAGCGGTGCAGTGAGGTCCTCATAGTGGGACAGCCACCCCCGCTGTGCTCATCCCACGTTGGGGCTTTCCACCCACTGCTTCAGGCGGTGGCTGCGCCTACATTTGCAGTTGCTGAAATCTTCAGAGGAGGGGTCAGAGAAACTTCTGGTAAGGGGTGAGAGGACCAATGTTTTTAAGCTGTATAGGCTATCGGGTCTCTGTCGCAGTGACTCGATTCTGATTTTAGAGAAAAGGAGTACGGAGATCCAGAGATCACTTCAGAGTACAGGAAAGGAACGTTGAATTTAAAAAGAGATTCTGGGATTCTAGCAAGGGTTCACAGGCGACCTGCTTGCTACGCGGTGGTTGCCCGGTCTTAGCAGTCAGAAACCAGAAGGTGGCAGCAGAGAGCTGTGATACTGCTAGAGACCACCGGTCCAGCATAAAAACTCCTGGGAAGCACAGCCTGATCCCTATGTGATGTGTCTGGAAACCCGAGCAGAAAGGAAGCCTCCATGTACCTAATAGTGATGGACAGGAGCTAAGAAGAAGGTCGGAGAAGACTTTGGTTTGGAATAAATTTGAGATTTATGGGTTAAAAAAAGGAGGGGGCTGCTCTGAAATAGTTGGCAGAACTGACCCTGGCTGCACTGAGTCAAGATGCTTTGTGGCATGCTTGACCTCAACATAAAGTCTGGGGATGGCCCAAACTGACTCTACCTAAACATGATATTGAGAATATCCTTATCCTTCATTAGTTTCTGGTGGTCAAGTCTCAGCTGAATACGGTAAACCCCACGCTGAACCTGTGTAGATAATAAGTAACCCTGTATCCAATTTGAAGCCCAATTCCATCCAATAAATGAGATATCCTAAAAAGAAATAAGGAGAAACATAAAAAATGTTCCATAGTATGGGACCATCTATACTGCTGTTCAGGTTGGAAAAAGAAATCCTTAACGATGTGGAGATTTAACTCTTGAGTCTCTTTGCTTAAAACAACACACTGTAAACAATAACTATTTGTCGAGAGCCTAGTACTTCAGGTTAAGCAATGAAAGGCATCTTTATTCTCGCAGAAATTTTGAAGAAAAGAGATCTCACTATCCAGATTTCACATATGCGGAAAACTGATATTTGATAACAACACCGCAATAATATAAGAGTTGATTTGGTAAACCAAGATGGCTACTGAGCAACTGACAGGCAGGCAAAGCATCCAGAGCATATGTGTTGGACAGAGGGAGGATTGGCACATAAGGTGGAAGGAATAGAGCAGGTTGCAGGAGGTTCTGCTCAGGGTATCATGTTCAAAATGTGAGGTTTTTTTTATAGTATTTTCCTTTAAATATGGTTGTATTTTGGATATCAGTAAGCTACTGAAAACTGGGAAAAACAAAACTAGAGACAGGAGTCTACAGCAACCATCAAAAGGAGGAGCAAGGATTTTCTCTAGCAAAGAATTGAGACTGGTTGAAATAATGAAACATTATTTAAGGGAAATGATGGTCTTCTAAAGGCAAAGAGGAGTACTGGATTAGTATGAACTAGAACATTAATTCATTTTCCAAAACTAAAACCGACTCCCTCAACTGGTTACTTTTAAATTTCAAGCTTGGATTAGAAACCTTTGTTGGCCAAAGTGTAGATGTGGTGTTTCTTAAATTACAAGCCCCGAATCCGATGTTCTCTTCCCCCTATTCCATCCACAATTATCTCCCAAATGAAGGTGTCTATAACAATTATACAGTTGTGTGTATACTGAAACCACCAAATCACCATAATAGATAGCTTTCATGTGCTAATTGTTTTGTGGTTGTGACAGAACACCTGGCAGGAGTAACCTCTGGACAGACAAGTCTGCCATGACAGGATGTCAAGCTGACAGGAACTCCCTACTCCCATTCCTTCAATCCTTCACCCCAGGCCAGAGAATATGTTCAGGCCTGGATTGCTCTAATCTAAAACATCCTTCGCAGACATGCCCAGAGATGTGTGTCCCTGACGACTGTAAACCCTGTGATGTTGACAAGATGGCCCACCACACACCCCAACATAAAGTAGCCTTACTGATACAGTCTTCCTTCCAACCCAGCTTTTCCTTTCTAGGGAGTTCCCACATAGTCCAGAGCTAGAGACGTGATCTATCCGAATTCCGACAGAATTGCATTAAGTTGAGAGTAACAATAGCAGGAGCCTTCAACGGAAAGTGTTTAACAGCTGGTGACAGCTTTTAATTTTTTTTTTTTTTGGTGCAATGTCACATTCTTGAGATGAGTTTGGCTGCTTCCATTCATCTGCTCACTATCATGATGGAAGATACATTGTGCCACTGCTGTCCCGTGTTCCAGCGGGGTTGTGAATCTTACCCCACACTCTGGGAAAGCACTTCTTTCCTGAATATTTACATTATTGATATGAAGTGCTTCAGGATATTTGATCACACCGTGTGAAAATGTGTCACTGTTTTATTTTGACTGGTTTAATAAAGAGCTGAATGGCCAATGGCTAGGACGAGAGAAAAGGCAGGATTTCCTGGCAGAAAGAAAAACTCAGAGGGTTAGAATCTAGGTGCATTCTAGAGACACCACACACGAAGAGAGTCAGACATAAAAAAAAGGAGGTAAAAAGGCTTACGGTAACATATATATATAATAATTTAATATATAATAATTTAAGTTATGAGAGCTAGTTGGAAACAAGTCTAAACTAAAGGCCAAGCTTTCGTAATTAATAACAAGTCTCCATGCCATTATCTGTGGATTGAGAGTCCTAAGAAAGTCTGGCAAAAATGACCAACTACACTAATGTTTTGGAAAAACTGGGAGAGATCACCTGATAGAGTCAGAAGTTTCTGGGAGTTGTTTTATATCTTTGATTATTCAGATTAGCTGCCTAAAAAATGGGCCTGACATTTTACCGATACATTAATTTGTAGGTATATTATTCAGAAATTCCACCTCTACAGTGAGGCCATTTCTCAGAAACAACCCAGAGATGACATGGCTGTTATTATCCTCTGGATAACAGAGATCCTGGTTAATTTCAGTACATGGTCACAAATATTAAAATATGCCTACAAGAAGAATGTGTTGGGGACATAGTTCAGTGACTGATTTCTTCTCAACATCAACAAAGACTCGGGTCCGTGTGGCACTACCACACTCAGGAAACAGCACAGATATTCTTCATCAGCCAGCAACCATGGGAGGAATGGAGACCTGTTTGTGTGTTCTTCAGGGAAGAAAACAGTACTGACTTGCAGTAAGTGGTAGGAGATATTGGTTAGTAGCTTATTGCTTAAACAGGCCTGAACTGAAAGACATGAGCATTTGACTCTGTATCATTGTTGTCTAGAAGGTTCCTGGCACTCACTTGCAAGCCTGAAGAAGCCCTCCTGATTAGTGTGTCGTGGAGGGTCAAAGGGTGTGTCTTAGAATCCCACCTTCTATCGTGTAAGGTGTGTGTGTAAGAGAAAACTCAACCAAGTTTAGCATTCCTGGCTCTAGATGCTTGTGCCTGGTCCTAGCAAAGGTAGCTGCACTGAATCCTCATCATTTGGAGAAGGATGATTTTATTCTTGCACACTTAGGTGTGTTTTAAGAAGAGCTGAAGAAGGCTTAGCATACGCTACACTTGGTAGGGCATTTACCTCATATGAATGGGACCCTGACTTAGAATCCAAGCACCAGTCACATGCCTACACACACCTAAACCATATGATTGAATGTTTTTCTTTTTCTTTTTTTGGTGTGACTATACACTTGCTAGTGTCTGTGGATGTGCATATGCATGTAGTGCATGTTCACGAGTAGGAATGTGGAAGTCCTCACTCACTCCACCCTTTGTTGAAACAAACTCTCTCTCACTAAGTCAGAAATTCAATGGCTTGGCTAGGCTAGGCAGACAATTGGCTTCCTAATCAGTACCTGGGTTCTACTGTGTACAGTTTTCCCACCTTGTCTCGGGATCTGATCTCAGGTCTTTGTGCTTGTGTACCAGGCACTTTGGTCTCCAAGAAGATAATTAACCCTTACACTAAAATCTAACTATGAAGAAAGATCAAGCCAAAAAAATCAGGTTAATCACATTTTTTTTAAAAAAATTTAGAGATGACAAAAATACCTGACCTTGAATTTTCTTCTCACATCTGCTATTTTGTTCTCCACATCGTCTGTTTTATGCTTAGCTAGGTGGAAAACAGCCCCGATTTGATATGTCTGTTTGTAGAGCTGTCTGATGTAATTGTTATTCTTTGTCTTCAGCTCCTGCAATGACTGGGTTTCAGACTCACATTCCATTTTATTCCTTATACTATAAAAAAGAACAAAAATTTAGTGTAGTTACTCTAAGAGAACATATACTTAGAAGATCTATAGGACAACCTTGGCCTTAGTTGAACCTATTGTCAACAGCACTTGTGCACACACCTTTTCGGATCTACTGGCGTCTATACATTATAGCCTGAAAACAAAACCCTTTTTGCACTCCTCTCCTGTCTATCACCTTTTCTATTCACACAGCATTTGTTTGTTTGATTGTTTTTGTTTTGTTTGTTTGTTTTAAACACAAACCTGAATGCTTTAAATGGAAGAGTGAAAGCTTAAACAGAAGCCCCAGGTCCATCAGTTTCCAGACTCCACCATTACTGACATTTTGTACCAGATGGGACATTTGTTGTGGACAGAAGGTGTCCTGTGTGTCGAGCGATGTTGACCAGCAGCTCATCTCCCCTGCATCAGCATCTCAGCTTGACAGTCAAGGATCTACAGGCATTGCTAAGTGTCTCTTGGGTAGGATATAACATGCTGCCATCTGAGTACTGCATAACTACATCGATGAAGGAAGTGGTTCTCAGATTCAACAGTGTATGACAGTCTCAAGAAAGACATTTAACATTGCTTTGTGTTTTAGTCAATTCGCTATAGTTGACTTGGAGTGATGCTCCAGCGTGGCAGTTTTCACATACCTTGGGTGATAAAACTATTGGCTAATTAAGAAGCGGACCCAAATGAATTAGAAATGTCTTTTTCATCATATGGTTAGTTTACGCAGTCACAGACTGCTGGGCTCTGCTTGAATCAGAAGGTGTAGGACATTGGATTAGACTTCAGGTGGCACTGATGAGACCTTGTGTAAACTGCCCAAGAAGCTCTGCTCAGAGAAACAACCACTTGGACACAGGTGAGTGTGAAGAGATGCGGCCAACTCATAGGTGGGAATACAATGCATACAACTGCGGATGAGCTGCACTGACTTGTTCTCTGGCTTCTTGTTCCCTCAAGGATAAACATGAGCGAATAAGAATCATCATTCATTAAAGGTGTGCCAACGACAGAGCATGGCTCACAAATCAGACAAAACAAAATGGTGCCAAGAAATCAAAGCAGGAGAGGGGGGCAACCATAACAAAAATATCTGTCTGACTTATTTCATCAGAGAGTCAATATGGAAGGTTTCATTGTATAATATCAATGAACTGTGCTTGGTGAGAAAAGACAAACTCAGCCATTGCTTATAGGAGTGAAGGTACTTATGAAAACAGATATTGAAGCCAAAGCTCAGCTTAGCTATCTTTTATGTCATGTTGTCCTTCATACCATTTTAGGATCTCTCTCTCTTCTCTTTCTTTTTTTCTTTCTTTTTTCTTTCTTTCTTTCTTTCTTTCTTTCTTTCTTTCTTTCTTTCTTTCTTTCTTTCTTTCTCTCTTTCTTTTGTTACTTAGAAAAGCACAACAAATGGAAATTCTAGGAATGGTGATTGAATCAGATGCGACTAAGAGAGAAATTTCACAGTGTAAAATGGAAAGAAATGGGGATTAAAAATATGGCAATATAAAAACATGAACGAAAATGGAGATGGCTGTGTTTATTTAACAAATAGATGTAAGGGCTGGGGAGATGACTCAGGTAATAAGGCACCTGCTGCACAGCTGTAAGGATATGGGTTTGATATCCAGAATCCACACAGCAGTGGGTGGCACAGACAGGTGGATCCCTGGGATCCACTGGCCAGTCAGCTTAGCTGAATTGGTACCTCAAGGCCAGCAAGAGATTCTGAACCAAACAAAGGTGGACGGTGCCTGAGGAATGACACCCAAGGTTGTTGTCTGGCCTTCACATGTATCTTTATATACCTGTGCACTGGAAAACGCACAAATGATGTAGAATATTACCTTAACGATGTAATGGTGTATTTGTTAATGTAGCCTTTGTTTAATTATGTAAAGATGTGTTGCTGTTTCACCTTGCTTGTCTAAGGCATTTAATTGGTCAAATAAAAAGCTGATTAGTCAATAACCAGACAGTAGAGGAATAGGCAGGGCTGGTTGGTGAACAGAGAGAAAGAGTAAAAGAGAGAGAAGAGAACAAAACAAGAGGAGAGAATGAGGGAGAAAGAGAAGGAGATGCCTGGGAACCAGCCAGGCAGACATGAAATAAGACAAATAGAATGAAAGAAAGGTAAAATTCCCTAAGACAAAATACAGATGAAAAGAAAGAGGTTAATATAAGTTATAAGAGCTAGCAAGAACCAAGTATAAGATAAGGTCAAGCATTCATAACTAATAATAAGTCTTAGTGTCATGATTTGTAAGCAGTTTGAGGCCCCAAAGAAAGCCCGATACATATAAATACATATGCAGACATTCACAGAAAAATACCAAAAACCAAAAACAAGTAAGGTAAATAAGAAACGTGTATTTCAAAAATATTTCTTAGCACATACTTTTAATTCTAGCTGGAGGCTGGGGCGGGATTACAGGATTGTGGACAGTCTTTGACAAAGAGTGAGACTTTGTCTCAGGAATTTCAAGTATGTTATGAACATGGAAGAATGTGTTGAGACTGAGGACAGATGCTGACATTGACCTTGAGTACCAATTACCCTTTGAGCCTGGACTACAGAAAGCAAAGAGTTTACAGATACTGTTTCTGTACTAGTACTTAGATATGAAGCTTGTCATATTTACCATTCTCCTTTCAATATGAGTAGGCCACAGTATAAATTAAAAAGTTTTATTTATGGGTATACCTTGCATCAGATCCACTGTGATGATGTATCAATCTGAACTTTTGGAGATGCTCTACTGTCCCATTATCTACGACCCCTCCCCACTTTGTTTTTTCCTGCAAGTCTTCCCTTGTTCTTCTGTTTTTTTCTTTGTTACTCTGTGCTGTAGTCTGGATTCTGTCTTAGGATCTGAGGCATCATCATTATTGAATCTGTTGTTTTGTAGCCGAATTTCCAGTTGCTGTGAGTCTGGCTTCCTTTTCATACATGTTGGAGGATTTTACTTTATTCTGTTATTGCAACCATTTTAAACTCACTTGAGATGTATCTAAGATTCCCACTATGTAAGCTTTAAAATAATAGAATTATTGGAAAATATATTTAAATATCTG
Organism: Microtus obscurus; assembly: GCA_963919715.1. NCBI lineage: Eukaryota > Metazoa > Chordata > Mammalia > Rodentia > Cricetidae > Microtus > Microtus obscurus. The sequence goes on along the minus strand of CAWTZC010000337.1, from coordinate 3,047,545 downwards.
TTTAAATATAATCATTGCATTAGTTCAACTTCCTGTGATACACACACACAGATATTAACTGTCATTCATGGTGGATATTTTCTGATGTGTTTTATAATTGCATAAGCCCATTTTAAAACATTTTCCTTGATAGGAATCATGTGAGGTCTCAATCAGCTTATCCCTTTAGAGAATACATAGAGTCATAACTATAAAGCTATAAAGGTTCTCTTTGGAGATATATGCTACATTAAATAAAAAAGTACCCTTTGAAGCCATTTCTCAGAAAAATCATCAAATGATAAAGTCACTGCTCTTTATATCTTAAAATTTATCTTACAGAATGTGACATATATAATATAATGAAATTGGAATTTTTCTTCTTAGAATATTATTCAACACATACTTAATGTATGCCCGTAAGCGACCATGATGGCACATGTCTTCAATCTCAGAACTGTGGAGTCAGTGGCGGGCAGATCTCTGTGTTCTAGGCCTGCCTGGTCTACAGAGAGAGTTCCAGGAGAGCTACTTCTACACAGACAGATCCTGTCTTGAGAAACAAACAAACAAACAAAAATGGATGTTCACAATGCATCAGGCACTAAGTTGGCCACTGGGGTTCTAAAGTTGGAAGGACGTATGCTATGAATAGCTGCTAATGAGCTTCCCAAAGCAGCCACAGGAGATTGCATATGCAGCTCAGACAAAACTGTGTGCATTACCTTTCTCTTTTAAATTGTGCATGGGAAAAGCTCACTAAGGCTGCATTATTTCTAAATGGAAAATATTTAAACAAGTTCAGCCTCTCTGTAGAAAGGGGGCATGATAGGAAAACATGCAAATAAATTACAAAAAAACCCTTGTGTCTGTAGGTGTGCAGGCACAGTGAAGCTAGTGAGGGAACCACACGACAGAAGGAAAAGATCTTAAGTGGGAAGGAATGGGGCGAAGAGAGCACACCAGGATATATGTGACTTGATGTAAAAGCAGAAAATGGAGGACTATATCTAGGGAGGAAGGGGACCTACTGAGAGGAGTGTGAGAGACAATAGAGGGCAGCCAGGGCAGAGTCAAATTAGAACGAATTATGCTACACATAAATAAGGATCCCATCATGAACCCATTGCTTTGAATGCTAACTTAAAACTTAATTTCACAAACTCACAGGTAATCATCACCACTAATGGCAAAATGAGATGCATCTTTGTAGTGGTCACCAGCAACATCCTACATTTTTATCCTGTAGCTATTAGTCAATAGAGAGAGTACTAATTCTGGAATAATTGTTTCCTCTGTGGTTTCCCAGAAGGCAGGAAGTTTCCTTGTCCATGTAGCAACTGCATAAGGCTACTATTTGCATATAATATGAATTCACACACAAAGACTGAACAAATGATTTATGCTTTATTGTTGGACTAAATTGAAAGTGATATTTAATGTTTTATTGCAATAGAACCATTATAAAGGAATCCTAGCTCCCTCTTATTTCAAAGTGAACATCCAGGCACTCCTCATTCCGATAAAAACATAAATCATGGCCAGCAGAAGCTGTTGGTTGGTGGTGCTCACTTGGGTGCTGATGCTTCATAAGATATCTCCTGACTTGGCCAGGTGGAGGTGGCTCACACCTATAATCCCAGCACTCAGGAGGCAGAGCCAGGTGAATCTCTGTGAGTTTGAGGACAGCCTGGTCTACAAGAGATGGTTCCAGGACAGGCACCAAAGCTACAGAGAAACCTTATCTCAAAACAAAACAAAAAGATATCCTCGGACTCTAGCAAGGATCATTTACAAAACATAAATCTGCCCTCACTGATTTTGATAAAAAACACGAAATAATTTCATGCTATAGTACGTTTATAACTATACTTTGGTTTTCATAGTTTACTATCTATCAGATTTTCTTTACCTCTTTATATTCACAGATAAAAAGGCACTACACATAACTTTCATCTTGCTATGGCTTACCCATTCATTGAGTAAACGCTCTGATTCATTTGACATTTTTCATTTTATGTTAGTTTCCTATTTTAAGAAAACACTGATAATTTAAAATAGATTTGTGTTGGTAATAATGGGTAGGAGTAAGGATTTCTTTCTTTCATCATAAAGCTGCTGGGAAGACTTCCTTTCTCTGTCACACCATAGTGCCACTTATGTCGTGAGTCATGTGGAAGAATGTGTAAGGGTCTGAAGCTGAATCTATATTCTGACTGACCAACCTGACATTATCAATAAAACTCGCCTTACAAACTAAGATTTATCATAATCATGTTACTGCAGGTAGTTTGAATATAATGGACCACCATAATCCCACAGGGAGCAGTGTTATTAGGAGGTATGGCTTTGTTGGAGGAAGTGTGTCACTGTGGGGATAGGCTTTTAGATCTTCTATGCCCAGAATACCACCCAGTGTTTTAGTCAACTTTCTGTTGCCCCCATGATATAGAAATCTCAGCTTCTGCACTGTGTCTATCTGCATCCCACCATGCTCTCTGCCATGATGACAATGGACTGAACCTCTAAACTCTAAGCCATCACCTGAATTAAATGTTTTCCTTTTTAAGCATTTCCATGGTCATGGTGTCTCTTCATAGCAATAGAAACCCTAACAAAGACAGAAGTTGGTACCAAGAACTGAAGTATTCCTGTGATAGACCTGACAATGTTTTTCTTTGGAGTTATATGAACTTTGGTACTTTGGGTTAGGAAAACAGTGGAATACTCTAAGCACTGCTTAATGGGAAATACTTGCAGGAGCATGGAAGACAGTGGTGCTGAGTGTGACTAGATGAACTGTGTGTGTGTGGGGGGGGCTACCTCAAGAGGTTACAGAGGAGAAGAATATTAATATGTTGCCTATAAATCATTCTTGTGATATTTTGGTGAAGGAGGTTGCTGCATTTTCCTCTTGTCCAAAGAGTCTGGGTGAAGCTAAAGTGAAGAGTTTTGGATTAATTCTGTTGGCAAAAGCAATCTCAAGACAGCCTAGTATAATCTGTCCTTTGGTTATAAGTGATAGCTCTAATGTAGATTTATAATGAAGAGGAGTAAGCCGAGAAGGGTAAATTGCAAAGTATAAAATTTAAAGAGAAAAAGAGCATCAGAAAGTGGAATGGAGATAAATCCTGTGCTCAAAGAGATGAACAAACAGATTAAGAAATGGAATAAAAGAAATTATGTCCTCAGGGTAAGATACCACACAGTTAACTTTTCAACTTTTGGAACAGTACTAAGAAAAGTTTAGAGTTGGGTGTGATGGTGAATACCTTTCATCCCCAGAATGGAAAGAATGGTGGATCTCTGAGTTTGAGGCCAGCCTGGTCTACAGAGCAAGTTTCAGGATAGCCAAGCTTAGGCAACAAAGGACAAAAAACTGATGAAGATATTGAACAAGGGGTCATGTTCCAGCCCCAGTGAGTGGCCAAACCTGGCATCTTTGACCACATGGTTTTGTCTTTGGAGGTAAAAATTAAAAAAAATAAAAAATGGGTTATGGAATTTGCCTCTGCACCAAAAGAAAGCCGACGGAGACTAGGCCTGTGTCATGGTTTCCCTGAATGGGAAAGGTCACTGCATGAAGCTGTGAAGCAAAAGCCTGGATTGCCTTGGAGACCACAAGAAGTTGGAGATGCCAGAGTTGTGGTATACCTGCCAAGAAGAGCTGCTAACAGAGGGGAACAAATCTGAAAGAAAGAAGTGTGTTGCCATCAACAAAACTGGAAGACATGAAGATGCGGAGTTTGGAGTTTGCCCAGTTGGGTTTTGGTCTTGCTTCTGTCCACTATTTCCTCACTATGCTCCCTTCCCTATGTTTTGGAATGCGAGTGTAAATTCTGTGCCATTATGTGTTTGAGGCATGTGTTCTATTTTTTGATTACTATTTTATAGGGGATTAGAGTAAAGAAATTGCATGACTCTCAGAAGAGACTTTGGACTTTTAAACTGTGTTGAGACTATTACAGACTATGGAAACTTTTAAGTAGAACAAAATGCATTCTGCATTATATTGTTATAAACTTATCGGGGCCAAAAAGTGGAATGTGGTAGTTTTAATATCATTGGCCCTCATAATCTCATAGGGAGTTGTGCTCTTAGGAGGTGTGGTTTTGTTGGAGTAGGTGTGAACTTCTTGGAGGAAGTGTGTCTCTGTGGGACAGATGTTGAGATTTCCTATGCTCGGGATACTTTCCAGAATCTTAGTCAAATTCCTATTGCCTGTCAGATGTAGGATTCTCAGCTCCTGCACCATGCTTGTCTACATTCCAATGTGCTCCCTGCTATGATGATAATAGACTGAATCGCTGAAACTGTAAGCTGCCACCTCAATTAGATGTTTTCTTTTATCAAGGTTGCTATGGTCATGATGTCTCTTCATAGCAACCAAAACCCCAACTAAGACACTACTCTATTTCCATAATCTTGATTTTCCTTCAACTTTCCCTTGAATATTTAATTGCATTTCCATATATAATTTCTGCCATAAATTTTAACTGACCCGTGTATATTTCAATTGCTGCTATTTCTAATTTTGCCAATAAACTTAAAACCAAATAGGTACACAATCATTTTGCTTTTAGATGTCACAGAGAGCTATCCACCCAATTATTTCATGATTTTTTTAGCCAATTTCATCTTATAATCACTTTGTTTTATTATAAAACAACACTACATTGGGAAATTAGTTACAACAATATTAAAAATCTGCTAGCAATTTAGTTAAGGTAGCACGAATTCTAGTTGATCTTATTAAATAAAGCCCAGAGTCACATATTGGGGTTTAAAGTTGAAGGATCAGAGAAGCAGTGCAACCAGTCACTAGAGAGACCTTTTCCCTCTACCAATGATCAGACCAAAAGGGCAACCCTGTCCTCAGACGGTCTCCTCTGACTGCATCCTCAGACTGCAACTGTCTCCACCAAACCTCAGACTGCAATGAGTTCCTGTCTCCTTTTGCCTTACAATCCTCTCTCTTGCCAGCCTTATCATTCCTGTCTCTACCTCCCTAGTGCTGGGATTAAAGTCATGGGATCCCAAGTGCTGGGATCAATGGTATGAGCCACTACCATCTAACTCTCTTTCTCTTTGAGACTGGATCAATTTCGTGTGGCCTAGGGTGGCCTTTAACTAATGGGGTACCCTCTGCCTCTGTCTTCCAAGACCTGGGATTAAAGGAGTTTGCCTCCATTCCCTAGTTTCTAGTGTCTTAGCTTTGCACTATGATCTTCAGGAAAGATTTCATTTTGTTAAGCAAACAAAATATCACAACATCTTCCCTTTTACTCTAAAATAAAAAAGAAGGCTATCAGTAATATAAGAAAAACTATATACAATAAATACAATAACTCTACACAATATATACAGGTAATAATTATATCAACAATGTCTAGTACATTTGCATTTGACAATTTCAGAGAAAATACTCCATTATCTATCCTATCTTATTGAGTTCAAAGTGTTGTACCTAATTTACTTTCTATTCTAACTTGCAATACTAATTTTATGTCTCTCAACGCTATATATACTGTACATTTGTTTAGTGAGTTTCTTTTCTGAGTCTGATAAGCAAGACAAGCTATAACTATCTAGTTGTCAGGTCCCTTGGAGACCTGAGGAGGAAATAATATTAACTGAGTAAGCAGGAAATGCAAGCAAGCGACTTCCAAAATATTTCAGAAATGACAGAAACAGCTGGCTTCCTGGACTGATATCCAAGGTTTCTCTGCAATGTTGGAACACCATCTTCAACCTACAGGCCTCGAATATTTGACATATTTTTCTATAAAGTATGGTTTTTGAAGGACTGTCTTGCCTCGTCTTGGCAAGGTTTGGTAGTCACTCTCTTTTGTGTACTGCTTGTCAAATTTGGATAGTATACCACTAGGAATTGAGGCAAGAGTATTTCTTGCACAGTAGATTACTTTAGCCACAATGAAATTAAACTTCATGTCAGGTTTCTTTGATGCTCATTATCTTCCCCAAAGTAGATTGGTGCTGTAAGGAGCAAACATGTCTTATTGTCATAAAAAGAACCTATGTTATTAAAACATCTTAAATGCCATACTCTATAGATCTCTGAAGTGTTTAAAGACCACCTGTCTATTTAAAATATATGCTGGTTTGGTCTTGAAAACATACATAATATGACTACCAGTTTGATTGCAATGACTAACTACTATCTTGTATTTCTTTATATGCTAATTAGTTGTTAATTATAACTTTCAAGGATGAGAATTGAACAGTATAGGTACAACATGTTGAATAAGATTAGAAATATATGTACAGTATATTCTAACAAAATAAATCTCAAATTTGTGTTTATGCAAAATTTATATATACTATACAAGAGTGCAATACAATGTAAAATATTTAGACTAGTAACTGCTTTTTAGGAGTAGATTAAATAATCTCTCTTTTTGTCTACTCATATCTGTATTCTCCCTTTTTTCCTCTCAGAGTAGATTTAATAATTTACCTTTTTTTTCTATCATATCTGTATCCATTTCTTTTCTTCAAAATAAGAACTCTGAATCTAATCTCCTTTGTTTAGCTTTTTTTCCTAATCATTACCAATAACAACTTTTTTACTAGTCTACCTAAGCAATAACAAATATTCATAACCCAATGAAAAACCAGAATCATGTACACCACCTTTTGGGAGTAGAAGTGCTGTGTTCTTAAATTTACTTCATGCTGTCTGGGGGCTATGACATCTTTAGGGGATCCTGAAAAGAAAAATTTGGCTTAATTGTCAAGTTCTGGTAGAGGTAGCTATATCTTTTGTTGTTCTATCTCCATGTAATGAAAAAGTGCAGGGCTTTACTCAAGTCCTGGCTAGTTCTATAATTTCTCCTGGGTCTCTTCCTGCTAAATGATGAAGTCTTGATTTTCTTTTTTATAATGAACTCAGAGACCTTTTCCACATTTTTTTTTACTCAGTTTATTTTGTCAAAAGATCCATTCTAAGATAATATCTTCCCTCTGCACTGAAATTCCTGTGGGGCAATGTTTAAAGTATAATATGAATAGACTGCAGTTGAGCTTCATCTCCACATGTGCAGTCTGTAATTTCTTTTCCAGCAAAGCCAGTTCTCTCTCAGGTTCAAGGGATAATTCCTGGCAACTTTAGAAATCCTTCTCACCTTCTAAGGTTTTGAATAAATTATTCAGTTCATCACTTTCTTCCCAAAAGATAGGAAATGTCTCTTATCACCCTTTGACAGTCATTAAGAGTCTGTAATTGATCTCCTCTAATTTGAAATTTTTGGAGTCTAAGTTTTTATAAACATATTTTATAGTCTAAATAATTAATAGAATCTCCATTTTGTATTTTTTCATGAGCAACTTTTAATTACCAACAAGATAAATTTTTTTCTACTTCTTTAAACATTCTTTCTAAAGTTTTTATACTTGAATCAGCTAAAAAGATATTCTCCATGTAATGGTAAACTATATATAGAGAAAATTGCTTATGTATTATTTTCAATGGCTGACTTACAAAATATTGGCACAGGGTAAGGCTATTTAACATTTGTCATGGGAGAATCTTCCACTGATATCTCTTATTCACTAAGAATCATTTTTGTAGGCCCTATGAAGGCAAATTTTTCTCTTTTTCTTGTAAAGGTATAGTAAAGAAATAGTCTTTTCTATCAGTAACTGATAGAAAGAGGACATCCTTTAGGCAATAAAGAGAGCAAAGGAATTCCAGATTGTAGAGAGCCCATTGGCTGAATTACCCTACTAACAGCTCTTAGATTTTTTACCATTATAGTATCTTCAAAAACAAGGGAGTCAATTATTATTTGTATAGTCTTTATTTGGTATCATTCTATTTACTGCTGATGTCAATCTTTGTAAGAAATCAGTGAAGGATTCTTTTGGGTCCTATATGGTTTTAGTAAATGGCTTAGTCTTACTTCCTACTTCTCCAATTCTGTCACTAGCATTCAAAACTTCTGCACAGAATAAAGCCAAGATGTGACCATCATATAGCATTTGACTTTATATATTAGCATAATCTTCTTCTCCAAGAAGCTGATGTTGGGAAATTTCCACACCTCTCACTCTACTCTGTCTTTCAATGGTCTTAGCTTCTTCTTCCAACCAGGTCCTCCATTGAAATTGTGGACCAGGTTTCAAAACTGCTGTAACCACTTCTCTCTAGTCTTTAGGAATAATTCTATTACAAGGTGACCATGAGTTTAACATTTGCTTCACAAAAGATAAAAGCATGCCATATTAGACTATCACTTCCTTGAATCTCCTTAAATCTAATATTGCTACATTTGTCCCATTCAGCTCTTACAGGGGCTTGGGGATATCTATCATTTGACAATTCCTATAAGGTTACTGGATATATTAAGGTTGGTTGTTTGAAAATCTTAGGTTGTTCCTCTTTTATAATGCAATGCTGAAATTAGATCTCCATTAATTTCCTCTGTCTGAATTTGAATATCTCTATAATCAATTTTATTATGTTGACCTGTATCTTAGCATTCATACCAATCAACTTTTAAAAGATAAACCAAGGATTATCAAAATGACAATAAGGATTATAAAAATGATAATTAATAGTATGTCAATTCCAGTTAATTTTCCCTTCATTTAATTGTTCCATCTTTAAATCATGCATTACATAATCATATAAAGACCTAACTTTCTCAATCATAATTGTGCTTCCCATTTTTTTAATGTGGGAAAAATCTCTGCTTTAATTAATTCTTCCTTTTAAGAATTTGCAGTTTCCTCACCAAATCTGCTGCCACTGATAATGAAGATTTGAGGCTGACTGATGCTTCATAAAACACTAAAAGCTAGGCAGGATTTTAAGGTAGTTACAATTACCTAGTTTGGCAGCAGCTAGAGAGGGGGTTCAGAGAAAGACCACCAGGAGAGAAAAAAGGAAAACCTAGCTGGTTGGGTGGTATCTCCAGCCACGTGTAGCTCTGGCTTATGCCGGTGGCTGCAAAGTCACAGGCAAGTGGCTTTTTCTTGAATTTATAACCCAAACATTATCATCAGATGTAGTACAACTAATAAAAACCCACAGACAGATATTGGGGTTTAAGCTGAAAAATTAGAGAAGCAAAGTAGCCAACTGCTAGACAGCTCTTGCTTCTATGAAATCTTCTATCAATATTTGTCATTTTCTTTTCAGAAGCTCCCAACTTCCTATTCATATAATAACTTTGACTTGGGTTTTATATGAATTTTCTAAAGAGTAATATTTTAATCCATTATATAGTTAACTTAAATATTAGTGTCATGATCAACCAAGATGTGTGCATTTAAAGGATGCCAAAAAGTTCTGATTTGATGATTCTGACCTACCATATTTTGGGAAAAATTTATCTTACCTGTGATCAAAACCTTAATTTGCCCCATATCGTTCCATATCCTGAAAATTAGTGTCTTAAGAGAGATTAAATCATAGATATGAATATGCTTGTTTGAGAATTCAAAGTACTTTGACATTTAACTGATGTGGGGTTTCCCTCTGTAGGCTGTGAATATGATTTATTACCATTGGTTAACAAAGAAGCTTCTTTGATCTATGGCAGAGCAGAATATAGCAAGGTGGGAAATATAAGCAGAGACAGAGGAAGAAAGACGGTAGAGTCATGCAGATGCCATGTAACTGCCAAAGGAGAAAGGTGCCAGAACCTTACAGGTAGAGCACAACCTCATGGTAATGCATGGATGAATAGAAATGAGTTAATTTAAGATGTAAGAGCTAGCTAGGAATACACCTAAGTCATTGGCCAACCAGTGTTGTAAGTAACATACTTTTTGTGTGATTATTTGGGTCTATAGGCCAGAAAACCAATATGCAGTCTCCATTTACATTCACATTCAATGATGTTGATAAACCTCTTTCTATTGTTTTAGAACACAAGTCAAAATAATTGCTAGACAACAACCCTTGTACCTTTCCATACTTAATTCTCAAGCATATAATCACCTTCCAATCTTTCATTGTTATTTTTTATTCTATACATTTAATTTCATCTGGTAGCTCTACCAAAAAGGTTTTGTTTTTGCAAAATTTAAATTGTGCAATGATCACTACTATGAAATCTTTGAATAGGGTTCTGAGAATATTCTGGTTAGGTTTCTGAGTTTGTGATTAAAGCATCAGGATCATAAACACATTTGAGAAGAACAGATTTATTTGTCTCCTAATTACCTCAAAGTTCTAAAAACTTTCCACAATATTCCTGCAAAACAACTTGGTCAGCTCCCTCGCAGTACCAGCCCACTTCTGGCACCAATTTCTGTCAAGTTTCCTCTCTATTACTGTGACAAATACCATGACCAGCTGTACCGGGAAGAAAGGGGTTGAGTTGGTTTATGTATCTGGTAAATCATTGATGGAAGTCAGGAGAGGAATTCAAACAGAAGCAGAGGCTGGAACTATGGAGGAAAGCAGCCTCCTTCCTTGTTTCTAGGCTCATGGTCAGCTACTTTTATCCTGCCTCCAAGGACTTCCAGTCTGTGGAAGCCCAAAAATGTGAGCCTATTTCTACCTTGTATGATGGTCAGAGAGTTTGGAAGTTGCTAAAAGTTGTTGACAACAAGCAGGGATACATATCTTGGTTCTTTTGGCATTAAGATGGCTCATATAGGTAGATCCACTCCATCCTGACAGATGGTCAGGATATGTAAGCGTACTTCTGTTTATTTTGTAATAGGAGGTTACCTGAAGAGTGGCTGCCTTCAGGATACTTGGTCTAATGTGGGTTCACTGCCTAAACAACAGAATGTTATTGACTTGATGTCTCAAAGTGTTGAAGCAACTAACTGTTGCCCTTTGTATCATGGTAAAAAGTCTTTTGTTGTCTTCTTCCCCCTTTTGTATTGGGGTATAAAGGCGTATGGAAAATTAAATGTGGAGATTTTATTATTCACCAAAACTCCCTCCTGATACTACCCAATGTTTACTGTTTTATTATTTTATTTTTGTATTTGTCCTCTTTACTATTTTTCTGATCCTCACACCCTCGACCCTGGCAAGAGGTACTTTTGTCAAGGCTAGTTCCCAACACCAGTCCAGGGTGACACCACCTACAGTGGATGAGTCTGTACTCCATCAATCAGCAAGTCGGAAAACTCCAAACAGACATGCCCACATGCCCTGATCAAAGCAGTTCCTCAGTTGAGGTTCCCTCTTCCTCGATAAGTCTACTTTTAGGTAAGGGCTGTAGAAACCTAACCAGTATACAGTATTTAGTTCCCTTCATGTATTTTTATTCTCAACTGAATAAAAATATCATAAAATGACTTAATATCTATCTGTCACATTAGCTTCTAGGTTTGTAGTGCTTGCTTATCCTACTTACAACATAAAAACACATGAAATATGCATGTATGTGTGTGTGTGCACACGGAGGCAGGAACACATGATTCATTAGCATGCCTGCTGCCTGTGTTTTAACATTACTTTTCATATCTGAAATTGTTACTTCTATACCAATATACTAAGTATATTTTAATGTTCACTAAATGTCAGCCAAACTGAAGCCAGATTAACTTGCAAATAATTTGATAAGTAAGAAAAAAACTTGAACACGAATATATAAAATGAACTTGCTATACAGATTCCAGCTGCACAAAGCTGTGGGTGTCTAGGAAAGAGACTTTGGTTCCTGGAAACTTAACTTCTTCATTTTACCCTGGGAAATGTCCATAAATAATTAATAAACTGTGAATTGTAGGGAGGTTGTATAAATATTCAACCTTAGTGGTAATCAAATAAATGGAGTTTAAAACTTCATTTTTTTATGATACTAGAGCAAGTACTGCTCAGTCTTTAAAATAATCAAACAATCTTTCTAGAACATAACGTTATAGAAATGTTAAGGGTTTTGAAATCTTACCACTAATACATTTTCATAAGTCAAACAATAATTCTGAAACAGATTTCCACACAAAACTATGACCCCAGTATTTGTAACAAACAGTAAAACTGAGTATATTACAGTGATATTTCATAGATCTTCTGTGTAAGAGAATCATAAAGCTATTTAAGCATATGTGAAATTTATGTAATAGTGTATTAAAATTTTATTATCTCATATGAGAGAAAAACAGTAATCACAGGTATTCATTATGTATAAATATGCATTTATAATAATATCTGTATTAAAATGATTTTAAGCTTGATCTTTTTAAGTTTGTTTGTACAGATTTTCTATAATATACATCCATTTTAATCAGAGTACTAGTAAAGCATAGGGCACATTATTGCCATGGATTGAATGGAGATTTTGGTAAAGTGAAACTTCATTTGCCATGGTTAAGGAAATAGACAAACACAGTCCAGAAAGGGAAACCCCAGGTTACAAGGTAGCATGTGGGGACTCTTCTCAGTAATGAAAGTGCATGTATGATAGTCAGATTCCATCACTGGAATTAGATTAATTTTTATTACTAATGATATTGCTATTCACAGGGGTTATTTTTTAGAAGAAAAGATAAAATATACAGTTAAAAAAAACTCTAAAACAACAAAAGTCCATTAACATAGACAAATGGAAAGGTCCTAGAAACATGATCTAAAAATAAGACAAAGAAGCAAAGGCAAAGAAAATCCTGCCCAGAGTGTATCTGAAGGGTGAAAGCAAGCTTGAATCACGCAAGCCAAATGCAGTGCAGTTTTAAAGACAACACCCCTTATACATTTGAACACTTGGTCCTTAGTGGGTGGTGCTATGGGGAAGGTTATTAAAGTTTAGGAAGAAGATCCTTGCTGGAGAAAGTATGTCCTTGAGGGAGGCTTGGAACATGTGGAGCCTACCCCTACTTTCTACTCTTTCTCTGCTTACTGTGTGAGGATAAAAAGTGATTAGCCAAGCTTCCTGTTCCTGTTGCCATGCCATGACATCCCTGCCACAGAGGACTCTATCCCCATTTCTGTGGGTCAAATATTTTTTTTTCATTACTAGTGGCATTTGGGCATATTATTGTATCTAGGAAACATAATTGTAGTTTATTCACACTGAATTGTAAGACGACATAGAGCATCATTTAGGATAAAGGCAAATGAAGCACTCAGAAGGAATTAGTACATTCGCCTGAGGGATCAACTTGTTTTATTGTTGGAGAGAGAAAAAAGTGACTTCTCTAGGTCTCAGCTGGGAAAGCAAACACTGAGCAGGGTGCGGTTCCCAATGCACGGTTGCCAGAGGGTCCCAACTGTCACAATGAAACTCTTCGTGCAAATTCATTGTTCCAAATAATAAATGGGCTTTACTGTGATATTTCAAACACATAAATTGTGAATTTTAACTGGATGCTTCCCTCTTACCCTCCTCCTGCTGGTTCCCTCTTCAAACTGCTCTCTCCTTTTCTTGACATATATATTTAGTAAAACTAGAGTCTACAGATAGGGAAAGTTTATAATGTTCTTATTTCTTTATTATTATCTAATCTTCTTCCCTTCTGTCCACTTTCACTAAGACCCTTCTTCATCTCCAGACTCCTGTACTTTCTGTAGTTTTTTTCTCTCTTTCTCATTCTCCCAGATTCTTTCTGTTATGGTAGAAAACAGGTGACATTTTGCTGAGTCTGACTTATTTCATCTATTCTATTTTCATTCAAAGCACTGTTTTCCTTTTTGACTGAATAATGGATCTCTCTCTCTCTCTCTCTCTCTCTCTCTCTCTCTCTCTCTCTCTCTCTCTCTCTCTGTATGTATGATATGTGGAGTAGGGCATACTTTCCATACCACACTTGTGGAGGTCAGAGGTTAACTGGTGTAATTGGTTCTGCCTCTATGTACCTTTATGTAAGTTCCAGGAATTGAACTCATGTCAGGAGGTTTGCACAAGCAAGCACCTTTATCCATCCACTGAACTATCTTGCAGAGATGTTGCTTGTTTTCTTGAGCACAACTATCCTGACTGAGGTGAAATAGCATCTCAGTGTAGTTTTAATATATTCTCAGTGACCGACATTTTTTCTTGGTGTTTTGTACTTCTTTGATTAACTGTCTGTTCATACCATTAGCATGATATCTGACCATATATGACTTGCTTCACCCAGTGAAATATGAGCAGTGATAGCCGATACATTCTTGCTGAAGCTATGAGAGCCACCGGAGGTCTTAGTAATACACTCTCCTCAATAATACTAGAGCAACATGTCCAGAGATATCTGGTCCTTTTTTGAAGGGGGGGGGGTTTCTCAGAAGGAATAGCATGGAAACAGACACAGCAGGTACAGCTGGACGACAGCGAGAGTGGGAAGTTAACCTTTCTGCTTATATACCAGTAAGGCTGGAGGCTGCTTGTTTCTGCTGGCCACCACAATCGTGTCCTCTTGTAGGTGGCTCTCCTCTCTGACTCACTTTTAAGGCATCTTTGCTTATTTTCTTTCTCTTCTTCATGTTTTTTTTAAAAATTTTTTACAAGCTTTATTGTAAAAATTTGCACATAAAATAAGCATCACATACCAACATTATCCAGATCTGTGATCTACACATTTCTATACAGTCGTGATAGCCAATCTGAAGTTGTGGATTTTCACACTGGATTTTAGTCATTTCCTATGAAGTCTGTTCTTACACGGTTATCCACCACCAAAACTGAAAACTCAGTTATAGAATTTGGCCTTTTATGATACATAAATTAATTTTACCAATGGCTCTATGCTATCATATCTAGTGGTAAAAACACTTACTACACATTTTCTTTTACAAACTTTCCATATCACTATCAAGTACTATGATCAGCACCTTCCCTTTGTCCTTCCACCTGTCCTTCAGGACCTCGTCATTGATAGCTCAATATATTTCAGGCATTATAGCAACCAAGGAGAGTGTGATGATCAGATACAAAATATCATGGCCCATGGATCTCCCTTGTGGATGAGGGTGGAGAGTGAAATCATCGCCTATTTTTTATAACACAGCACTGCAGGCATGATAAAAGGCACGAGGGAGAGGCACATGTGTGCCCCTCTCAATACAGTAGAAGGTGGTTCGCACACATTCTTGCACTATATTCATAAGGATAAGTAATACTTGTACAGAAAGAGCAGTTAAAAATAGTCTAAAAATACAATTCCACAGACATGTCTAGTGTTACTAGAAGGGGAATTTGAGTCATGATTTGAACCATATAATAAAAGTAAACCAGGTATAGCATAATACAGCAAATAGAACGTGCTCTAGTCAAGAGGGCTTGTGGATATGTGAAGAGACTGGCCCCTTTCCTTTTCTGAAATTAATGTCAATGGACCAAATAACTGATGGTTCTTTTACTTAAAATGAGAAAGACCTGTGTGTTTCTCAATAAAGATAATAGCTAGAGCAGAGACATCATGACTGTATATTACCTACTCTCAGAAGACATTGAGCATACACATCAGAGCTGATTGTTGCTAGAACTGTGGGCAGATTTTAAAAATGCCTAGAGTGTGGAGAGTCTTTGCTGAAATACTGAATATGAGAGTTGAGATAGAAAGTGGGATGAGGAAGACTGGTTCCTAAGCCAAGTAAACCAGGTTAGTTATTATAGGGAAAAATTGAGTATGGGCTGGAAGAAACGAGGGGATCACCGCACATATTCTAAGTTGAATGTTATCCTTAACCTCTAGATGACATGTCTAAGGGACATTTGCTAAGAGTGTCTTGGATGATTACAGAGTAACATTTGTAGAAGATTTAAGTTAAAGCAATATTAAACATGAATATGCTTATATCACCCAAGGACTCATGATGGAGGGGTTTATTACAGATCACCTTTTGGAAAAGCTATATAGCAATAATAAGTTCTGAATTACCTGCTTGTGATTTCCTCTGTGAGGCTGTCAATTTCAGCTTGGAGTCTTTTGTTTTCTTCTAACAATGCCATATATTTTGTTGAAACATCAGTGTAGTCTTTTGAAATATCAGAAAGCTCAATATCCCATGCTTTTTTCTTGATAAAATAGAATACAAGGTATTTATACATTTTTAGTAATTGAATGAAGGGGAAGCCCAACCAATCACCTTGTTTGTAGGGCGTGATCCCCTTAGGCTAATATTTACTTATAAATATTGTGGGTATGCTCCCTGCGCTCTCTTTGTTTTTCCTGTGCTTCGCGGGAACTCTGTCTTTGTAAGTCCCCCTCTTCTTGCCCTTATTAAAGCTGAATATTTTATATTAAAGCTAGCCTGGTTAATTCTAGTTGCAGTCGTTTACGGCATTTCAATTGAAAGTTAAGTTTTCAATGTTAATAAATTAGTTTGAACCATTCAAGTTGCTAACTAAGTAGAGTGTGTAGTGCTCTGTGGGAGGGCAGGAATAGTCTACTCACCGCGGAATAATAATTATTCAGTGACTCCATGTACTGCTGCTCAAAATTTTTCTGCTTCCAGGAATATTGGTCAAACACTCTCTTCAAATCATCTACCTAAAAATGCACAGAAGATAAGTGAACTGATGAGATTGCCTTCATTTTTATGAGTAGGAAAGAGGCTACATTTTACTTTATATAGTTTTCCTAATGAACATTGACTGACATGGTAGAAAATAATGTCACATGCTGCTCCCATCTTGAAACCTAATATAGGATTTTGATAAAGCATGGCAAATCAGATATAAATCAACTAGAGTGTTTCTAATATTCAGATGGATAATCATGACAAATAGAATGTGTTTTAGTTACAGGAAAATTTAAATTATAATTCATTACATTGACAAGCAAAGGAGAAAGAAAGCATACACTCCCACACTTTACAAAATAACCACTTTATTAATCCACTACTTATTTCTCTGGCTTTCGCATTTTCCCTATAGGTTTTGAAACTGGAAATAAAGAGCTTAAATATAATGGACAGACATTTTAACAAGATTTTATTGCCAAATCCCTAAACTTGTGTAAAGTTTAAATAGCTGAAGAAAGGACTTTAGCACAAGACCCAATTCCAGTTTCCAGCACCTGCAGCCAGTGGCCCACAGCCACCTACAATTCCAGCTTTGTCCTCTCTGCCCTCCTAAATGCCAATGTAAAAGCACAATCAATAATACCTGGGGGTAATGCGTCTATCCTAGAGCCCTAAAACCCTACCGTAGCAGTTTTGCAATTAAGCAGAAGCAGAAAACAAATAACTTTTAAGAGACCTTTTATGAATATGATAGAGCAGCGGTTCTCAACCTTTCTAATACTATGGACCCTTAATACAGTTTGCCAAGTAGGGGGTGACTCCCAACCATAAAATTCTCTTTGTTGTTATTTCCTAACTATGATTTGCCACTGTTATGAATTGTAATGCAAACATCTATGGTGTCCAACGGTCTCAGGAAACATCTGTGGAAGATTTTCTACTCGATATTTATTCAATACAGTACTTGAACTCTTAGCTAAAGTAAAGGAGATCAAGTGTATACATATTAGAAGAAAAAAGTCAAAGTATCTTTATTTGCTGATGATACAAAAGTATCCATAAATGAACCCAAAAATTACACAGAAACACCTACAGCTGATAAATACTTTCACTAAAGTAGCTGTATATAAAATTAACTCACAAAATTTTTAGCCTTACTATATACAAATGAAAAATGGAGTGGTAAAGAAATCAGAAAACCCACTGGGCACTCCGAAGGGTGTGGGAATGCGGTGCCACTTGGCCCCGGGGCCTGTGCCTCGCGTTCTGGTCCGGCTCTGCCGGGGCGCGCCCGCAGCCCGCAGGGATGTCATACAAGCTGAACTTGACCGCGCACATGCCCGCCGCTGCCCTCAACGCCGGAAACGTCTGCTTGCCTTCTACTAGTATGGGGACATCCTCCCAGTATCGCTAGCTGCTGAGTGGACTATGGGCCACCATCACTATTTCCAGGGACCTGGAAATAGCCACGTGCCTCAGAGTAAATACTCAGAGATGCTGGCCATCATTGAAGAGTTGGGGAAAGAGATCAGACCCACATATGCAGGGAGCAAGAGCGCCATGGAGAGACTAAAACGAGGCATCATTCATGCCCAAAGCCTGATTGGGGAGTGCTTGGCTGAACGTAATGCCAGGTCCTAGCCCCTGGCCAGTCTGAAGGCCCATCTCGCTACCCCGTGGAGATAAGAGCCTTTGTTCATAATGGCAGTGGTTTTCCTGCCGTGGTCATTAAGCTCTGAACCCACATTCAGAAGACTGGGAAGTCATTTTGCAGTTCCTGACGGTGTGCATTCTAAGTAGTTAGAAACGATCCAGCTCTTTTTCTTTCCAAGCATTGATTTGAAAGATGTTTGTGAAGCCACTTCACAGCAAGCTATTGTTTGCCCCCAAATACCAGTGTCCCCTTTAAAATCTCCCTTTGGATACACTTGCCATTTGCCTCACCCCAGTTGACTTCCTTTCCATGAGCTCACCTGCCTCTGAGGACTTGAGTGCAGAGCACAGCACATGTGCTTAGTAGCTGGCATGCCTGTGGGCAGTGCACACCCTGCTTCACAGAGCTGCTCTGCTTAAGCCTTTGCATGACTGGGTGCTTTGAAGTCAATCTTAAACATGCACACATTATAAATACAGAAGAAAGAGCAATCTACCCTGGTGTGGGAGAACTGTCTGTAATCTGTCAATCATGTTATAAATAGACGCTGATTGGCCAGGCAGGAAATATAGGTGGGAAAACCAGTCAGGAAGTAGAAATGATGTAATGAGAACAGGAGAATTCTGGGAAGGAGGAAGTTGATTCCTCCCACTCCTGCCCAAACCACTGGAGCAGCAGGATGTGATCTGCCCCCCAGAAAAAAGGTACTGAGCCACATGGCTAACATAGATACGAAAAATGGGTTAATCAAGATGTGAGAGTTAGCCAGTGAGAAGCTAGAGCTAATGGGCCAATCAGCTTTATAACTTATAGAGACCTATGTGTGATTTTTTTTCTGGGACTAAACAGCTAGAGGGTACCGGGCAGGACAAAAACCACAACCAACAGAACCATTCATGTTAGTTCATGTTATACTACCCAACCTGCCACCGCCCTGCAAATGTCCATCCTGAGACTGTGGGTCTCAGTTCCATGTTTACTGTGAGACGGTCACAACATCTGGAAGAAAACAACTGCAAGTGTTGCATCTTTGTATTTATTACTTGATGTAATAAAGCTTATTTTCATTAACAAAAAAAAGAAATCAGAAAATAATATTTTTTTACAATAACCTCAAATAATATAAGATATTTTGGGATAATTTTAACCAAGCAAGTGAAAGACTTACATGATAAAAAATTTAAGGCATTGAAGAAAGAAATCAAAGAAGATATCAGTCGATAGGAAGATTCCTGGTGACCATGCATTTTTAGGATAAAAGTAGTAATAATGGTCATCATAACAAAAGCAATTTACAAGTTGAATGCAATACCCATCAATATTCCAACACAGATCTTGAAACAATTTCCAGCCTTATATGAAAACATCAAAAATCCAGGATGGCTAAAATCTAAATAATACTTGCTCAACTATGTTCGTAGCAGATTTATTCATAATAGCCAGGAACTAGAAACAATCTAGATGCTTCTCAAGTGAAGAATGGATAAGGAAAATGTGGTGAATTTACACAATGGAGTATTACTTAGTTGTTAAAATAATGACATCATGAATTTTGTTGGCAAATGGATAAAACTAGAAATGATCATCATGAATGAGATAACCCAGACCTTGAAAGACAAACATGGTATGTACTAATTAATAAGTGAATATTAACTGTAAAATAAAAGATAACCAGGCTACAACCTACAGACCCATAGAAGCTAAGTAACGAGCTTAAGGAGGGATGCATGAATCTCATTGTGAATGGGAAATAGAATAGACATCACCAGCGGATGAGGTGGTCTGGAAAGGAGGTATGGAGGGGAACAGAAGGGATCAGGTGGCAGGAGGATAGAGAGAGTGTGTATTAGGAGAGGCAACTGGAACTGGGGTATCTCTGGGAAGAGATAGAAACCCAGTGGAATGGAAACTCTTGGGAATCTATGAGGCTGACCCTAGCTAAGACTCCTAGCGATGGGAGATATAGAGCCTGAATCAGCCATCTCCTGTAACCAGGCAAGATTTTCAGTGGAGGATTGGGACACCAGCCTGGTCACAAAGCCATCGACCATCAATTTGTCCTGCTACAACATGTGTTGGGGTGAAGGTGGCATAGAAATTGTGGGAGTGTCCAAGCAATGTCTGATCCAGCTCTAGACCCATACCATGAGAGGGAGCCCATTCCTGACACTGCCTGGAGGGCCAGGACCCAGAGGTAGGAAGGCCTAGAGGCCTAGGATAGAACCAAACATGACTGGAAAAAAAGGAAGAAAAAGAAAAAAACTCTATTAAATGATTTCTAAGGATATTCTGCTGGACTCATAGATTGGTATCTAGTCCAATGGTCATCAGAGAGGCTTTATCCAGTAATTGATAGAGTAGTGCCTGGGTCCATGACACTACTACAGCAAGGATCTGTGTTGAGGTTCATATTTCCGTTGTCATTGCAGGTTGTATGGATGCTATGTCTGGGCTGCCACCTGAGGGTAAACTGGTGTCCAAGGGCCATGCTGCTTCCAGGGACATGTCAATCTGAAGATTGATTTTTAATTAGTGTTTTTAATGACCCTACTTTTAAAAACTTTTATGGATATGTGACTACATGTGTTTATGTGCCCCACATGTGTGCAGGAGTCTACAGATGCCAAAACTCCAAAGGGACCTGGTTTCAGGTGTTGTGAGATACACATGAGTGTTGGGAAATAACCTCAGGTCCTCAGCAGAGCGGTAAGCTCTCTTAGCTGCTGAGCCATTTCTTCCATCCCTAAATTGAAGTTTAGTGGAAGAAAAAGTAATATGACACTAAGCATGAGTTATCTACAAATAAAATCAGTGTCAGAAACACTGTACCAGATACTGGAATGTCAATAACACTGTTTCAAGGTAGGGTTTGTAATTGCATTAAATAATCATGGTATCAAAGTCTAAATGCCTAATAGTACTGAAATAACATTTCAAAAAGTTGTATGAGAATTCAATGAAAAAGAATTTACCAAATTAATCTATCTATATAATACATTTTATATAGTAAAATTATATAATTTTATATAATAAAATGACATTTCTTTAAAAAATATAAAGTGGTTTCTCTACCTCATATCCAGCTCATAACAACTATAAATTTTAGTTGGACAAATAATACAAGCACAAAGCTGTACAAATCATTAAAGTGACTGATAATAAACTAATGGGATAGGCAAGAGCTGGAGGGGAATATCACCTGGTCACGTAAAATGACAAAGTAGCTTTATAGCATGTATCAAATCAGAACTGAAGGAAAATGAGACCATGAGAATAATGTAAGATTACATCAGGAGTCTTAAAAATCTGTACAAAAGACATCAGTGAAAAAAATGGTAGGAGAGAGAGAGAGAACAATTTTTATGAAGAACTATAAAAAAGGGTATCAAAACACAATTCTTGAAATTCTCAAAGGCACTTATGAAAGTAAATAGTTCTTTATAAGAACTGGCATGGAGTCTCTGGTGTTTTACATATTCCTGGTCCATCTCTGCCTCTATCAATGTCTGTAAGTAATAGCCACAAAGCTTGAAGTTGGTATTTACCAGGAAGAGCAGAATGTGACTGGCTAGAATGCATCCAAAGCCTCACTTTCATTTTATGACCTCTCTGGTGCAAGTTTGTTAAGGAAAACTTCATTTGTGAAGATGGCTATATTTGAGTTGAAGATGTTTCACAAGCAATTGGTCTAGCTTTATAGACACTTGAGACCTCCAGTAACAGTTGGGACAAAGAGCAGACTAGTCAAGATAATTAAAAGTGGAGGCTGGATGAATAGTGTCTGTAGTAGCCTTGCAATCGTCAATATATTCTTGGTAGTATGAATTCAGGACATAAACACAAGGCAGACTTGAATGATCCCTGAGTGAGTTCTGCAGGTATACATAAGCCAGCACACCGAGCTGCAATGAGGTTGACCTTTCAAAATGTCCATCATTACCAAATCCCTAGACTGAAAGGAGATAGTATTGCTTACATATGACACAGAAAGCAGACCTCTGGACAAACCAATGGCAACTTCAGTAGATAGAAACAGCAAGAAACCCAAAAAGAATGAGATTCTGATGTCAAGTACAATAATGTTGCATGGTTTTAAAGTGTCCAGTTTTCAAAACAGTAAGAAAGCTTATGAGACATATGAAGAAATAAATACAAACTATATAGGGGAAAAGGAGAACTCAAAAGAAACGCTATCCCAGAGAAATTAGAGATGCTATTTTAAGTATGTTCAAAGAGTTAAAAGAAAATATTTCTTAAGGAAGTTAATTAACATATTATAATGCTTTACCAGAAAGAAAATATTAGTGAATTGACAGAAATTGTATAAAAAGACTTAAATAGATAATCCAATTGAAGCATATAAAAATAAATCTTGCTTTCTGGGTTTAACAGTGTTTATGATCAGTTAGAAGGAAGAACAGACAGATTTAAATATGAGTTCTATGAACTTATCCTGTATGAGTAACAGAAAGATACAAATAATAAGAATGAAGACATAATTCTGACACACTATAACACATACTAGCATGTGCAATGCAAGAAAGCTTTGAAGTAGCACAAGAGAAGCTCAGCCTTACAAAAGTTAACCACTGGCGTTGTCTTTCAAATAGTGTGTACTAGATGCCTCAACATTGTTCATATTTAATCCTCCTTTCTCAACCTGTTAAACATGATTGAGTTTGTCCATGTGTAAAGGCTAGGGACAGGTCAATACAATTCACAGTATGCTTTTAAGTTTCAAATGTGGTTTTAAAACACAAAATTATATGTACTTTCTGTATCAGACAACTGCCCATCTCTAAAAACTACTTTTAATGTTTTACCCACTCAAACAGTTAAGGTTAATGCATCTGCTAAATGCTCACGGAAGGATAACTAAATGAAATTATAAAACATTCATGAACTTACTTAAGCATTGCATGAGTGATTCTTGCAATATACAACTTTATCATTGGTTAAGCCCTATCCTAAACCATAAAGCCCATGGAATCACTTGTACTGTAGGCTAACTTCTGTCTCAATACAAATAAAAGCACAAAAAGGTTGAAGATGCCAATCACTAAAACTTCTAAAATTATATTCAAGATCACTAATTCAATCATGGAAAATATTTGTATTCCACTGTGAAGTAAGAAAATGAAAATTAATGTGACACCACCAGTGATTAGTTTGGTAAAATTGAAAGTATTCTAACCCACCCATCTAACTTTTGAGAATCTACACCACAGAAAGAAACACTATCTGACAGAATCTATTAACCTCCTTATTGATTTATTGTTTGTAGTGGCTATTAGCTAACTTAATCTGAGTTTATTTAAGAGGTCAATAACTAAATTTTCCCGTCAGAAAAATAGTGTATAAAATTTTTGTGATTCTCCTCTTTGCCTCTCTTCACATGTACACTTCTAGCCATTATAGTCTTAAAAAAAAGTGCAGGGAAAGGGTGGGAATGTGAGATGGAGAATGGTGCTAGGGAGGTGGATTAGCATAACCAAACAGAGATAAAGTGTAGCATATTAATAAAAACCAAGAGACAGAAACTGGGGTTCAACCTGAAGATCAGAGAAACAAAACATCCTCTTTTTTGTCTTACCTGGGTCTTACCTCTACCTAAGCCCAAAATGGCAATACTGCCTCTAGTAACCTCAGACTGAGACTATGTCTGTGAGCTGTCTCTTCCCATCTTATATTCTGCTCTAGGGCTGGAATTAAAGGTGTGTACTGCTGGGATTAAAGGCATACATTGCCCAGTTCCTATGGCAAACTAGTATGGATACTGGGATTAAAGGTGTATGTCACCAGTGCCTTGTCTACAAGACTGACCAGTGGGGCTGTTTTACTCTGTGCTCTTCAGGCAAACTTTATTTATTAAAATACAAATGAAATATTACTACATTCTACTTTTGTCTAAAATAAGAGAGAAAAAAGCTATAACTAATATAAGAAAACTATTGTACAATAAGTCCAATGACTATATACAATACATACAAATGTAGTCAGAAGTTGCTTGTTCATTTCCCAGCTGCCTTTTAGCAGCTGTTTCTCTTTCCTCAGAAATCAAACAATTCAAAGACAACACAATAACATAGAGTACCTAGATTCTCTGTGTATTTTCCATCTTTATTTGGAAACTGAGATGGGTGAATGGGAGTTGGATGTGTTAGGTTTTCTTCCAAACCAGGTGACTAGGTTAGGGTTCAGTTCTGGCCTGTGCCTGTGATTAAAATGTCTTAGGCAAATTTTTTCCTGAAATTTTAACTCAAATATTAGGGTATAACATGATTAATAAAAAACCAGAGACAGAAATTGGGCTTCAACCTGAAGGTCATAAAAGCCAAACAGCCAGCCACTGGGTCTTATCTCTACCTCAGTCCAAAATGGCGATCCTACCTCCAGGAATCTCAGAATGACACTATGTCTGTGAGCGGTTTCCTCTTGTTTTATATTACTCTGTAGGGCTGGGATTAAAGGCATGAACCACTGCATTTAAAGGCATGTTCCATCTAGTTTCTATGGAGAATAAGTTTGCCAACTTCAGTTAAAGATGTGTGCCATTGCTGCCTGGTCTGTAAGTCTGGTCATTGTGGTTGTTTTACTTTATGATCCTCAGGAAAGCTTTATTTATTAAAATGCAAATGAAATGCCACTAAAATAAGGCTTTACTATTGCAATAAGAAGAGTAGAAATGATGAACATCTTCCTGAATTTGGGTTATTGGAGGCTTAATTTTTTTGGTTTTTTATTTTCTATTGTTTTGACTTTGTTTCTTAAAGGATCTCCTGGTAAAGGAACTCTTGATTCTCCTGTGCTACCACTGATCGCTGGGGTCTTAGGCACTCATCACCATGTCCAGATGTATTAGTTCAGAGTATTCTGTTGTCTTCCTACTAGAAATGAAGGTGTGGAGACATAAATATTTTGTGTGTGGGTTTATATGTCCACTGCCAATCGTCAGAGTTGACATCCTGTGGCATCAAGTGACACCGAGAATGAGCTCAAATAAGGCATTCTTTAGCTCCCTGATCTAAACACATCCCCAGCAATTGCAATCATCTGAAAACCGTCAGCAACTAACTGGTCCATCTGGCAAAACATCCTAAGACATATAGACACATAATTTGTGAACTTCCTGAAATATTGGTCTAAACAGAAGGATTTCTATTTTCCATACTGTATCCTGATTGACGCCATAGGATGGGACTAGTGTTCAATTTTTTTGTTGTTGAAAGGTATATATCAGGCTTATGTGTACTATCCTTGTATAACCACAATACCTTTTTCAAGTAAAAGAATAAATTTACTAGATATCTGAATGAGACATGCTTGATATGGCTCTCTCTCTGTGTGTGTGTGTGAAAGGGGGGGTATAAATTGTTTTTGCTAACTATGTATATTTGTGACTATATATATTATTAAATATTTATAGAAACATAGAATATTAACATATATTCATATCAAGTCAAATATAGTGACAAATAAATATGAATAACAAGGAGGCCCCACCTGGAAGTGAAATCTGACTCTCTGTTAATAGATTCTGAAATGGCAATATTCTAAATGAAGCATGTTTAAAATGCTCAACCTTATTAGTCATCAGGAAAATGAAAATTTAAGACCATAATGGGATAACTCCTTCAAAAGAATCATAATTAAAAATAAATAAAAACATGACAGATGGTGTTAATTGGAAGCTGCAGTTCTTATAAATGATGATAGGAGTAAAAAGATATGCAAATATTTAGGCAAACTTTCTGACATTGTCTATTAACGCTAAACATACACATTGTTGGCCTAGCAACATGCAAGATGCATGAGTATGGTTTTAAGGCATATTTTAAATATCTGGGCCAAAGAAGCTGTCAGGATTGAATCATCATAAACTTAGTAAGGAGAAAACACTGCAGGCCATGGAAAGGCTGAGTAGCTGAGTGTTCAACTCCAGTGACTTAAGGGTGGGCTGACTTAAGAGGCAGCTCAGTGTGGAAATGCACTTGCTGCTAACCAGGATGGTCTGATGATCTGAGCCAGATTTCTGGGACCCACATGATAGATGTAGATAAATGAGTCTTTTTATATAAAAATCTAAATTAAAATATAATTGCATCACTTTCTCCCTCACTCTCCTTCCACCAATCCCTCCCAAGCCCATCCTCACATGGCCTCACTCACATTCTTGAAAGTTGTCCTTAGAGTTCTACACACATGGTGCAGCACAGACATCCCAGACCTACTACATAAGTAAAATGTAATTTTAAAGCATTAAAATATAAGTTCGAGATAACCACTAGTCACAAATGCAGAGACTATACATAGGGATTACAAGTTATGATTTAGATATATAAATCTTATTACAGAAGACAACTTTAGGGTTCTTAAAGGCTTAAAATGCAGGAGATACAAATAAATCACTGGAAGGTAGAAAAAAACTAGTCTCCACAAAAATAGGAAAAAGGAAGTAGCTTGCTAGTTCTGAAATTCAGAAAAGAAAGGTTCCAATAGAAAGCTCTAGTTTGTTTGGCTAGGGCCTCAGTGTAAGTTGGTTAAGACAGTGGCAAAGAAACAGAGGTTATTCTTAGCAATATAGAAGTTGTTGTTGACCTAACCTGACAACACTTGAGTGGACAGGTCAGGAAGAATACTGGTGTGTATTAAGAACAGGATGAGTAATAATACAGCCAGATAGGGCTTATTCCAACAATTGCAAGTTCAAGTTAGGATATCCATGGACATAATCTGCTATTTTTGTAGATAACAAGAGAAGGAACTGGATGAGCATGGCCCTAGACCCTTGACAAAGTGCAACAGAAAAATGTAAAGTTCAAAGATACCCAATATGCTCAAATCAACAAATACCGTGGGATAATGCTTTTGTACACTGTAAACATTTGTCACTCATATTGGTTTCAAAAATGCTGATTGGTCAGTAGTCAGGCAGGAAGTATAGGCAGGACAACCAAACTGAGGATGATGGAAGGAGAAGGGTGGAGTTGAGGAGTCACCAGCCAGATGCACAGGGTGCAGAAGATGAGGTGAATTGATAATAAAAGTACCACCACGTGGCACATCATACATAAGGGAAATCAGTTAACTTAAAATATAAGAGCTAGATAGTAATAATCCTGAACTATTGGCTGAGCATTTGTAAGTAATATTAAGCCTCTGTGTTGGTTACATGGGATGGGGTGGTTGGGAAAGGAAACTTTTGTTTACATAAGGTGCCAAAATGTTCGACAGGAATTTCAACATAAAACATAAGAAAGCTTAAAAAAAGGATTCTAAACACACAAAAGAATAGAGTCAAGCATGGCTTCTTGGTAGTAGCCTCTTTTTAGGTGGACTGTTTGTTGGCGGTTAAGTAGGGGTGCAGTTCCTTTAAGCCATGGCTTCCTGACTCAGCATTAGTGGCAAAAAATTTGCTGCTCTTTTAAGAGGCCCTGTTGCCAAACACTTAAATAGAGTTTAAGAGTAGTGGGAGGTGCACTACTTAGTGGCAGTGTAGACCCAGAAACTTCCCAGAGTTGGGGTGATAAACATGACTCCCAGAGCTGAGGGTAAATGTACCTCTACCATGAGGCTAGACTCTCAGGGACCAAAGGGACAGTTCTGAGTCAGCCACCAATGCCATCACTTCAGTCCTAGTCAACTGGCATAGCAGTTTAAAGATTCATGTGCTCAGAAAAGACTAGAGATATGCAGTAAGAACAGATTCAGGAAAAAAAAAACCCTAAAGAGTTTACAGTATGTTTTTACATATACATACAGACTTGGGAGAGAGAGAAGAGAGAGCATATACAGTTATGGATTATAAATATATAGTTTTAAAATAATAACCTAAAGTACTTAAAAGGAAAGGAAAGTAACCTAAAAGAAAAAAGCCACATGAAGATGGAAAATACACAGAGAGTCTGGATACTGTATGTCATTGTGTTGTCTTTGAAGTTTGTGACTGCTGAGGAAGAAGCAACATCTGCTAAGGGACATTTAATTATAAATACTGCTGGATTCAAACAACCTATATAATTTTAAAATATAAGTAAAAAGGTGTGCTACTTTGCATCCAGAACAGCTTCGAGGCTGCTGGCTGAGAGGATCCAGCCTCACAGAATACTCCAGTCAGGACTTGACCATAATTTTAAATTTTCATAGGGTCCTCCAAAGATTACCAGAACCCCCCAATTAGCAGGAAATTTTAGTCTAGAAAACTATGCCCACATCCTCACAAAGTATGTTATGGATTTTTATTATCATCAAGGAGAGTTAGTTATAAATTGCTATTGGTAATTGTCAGGAAAAAAAGCTGAGTAAAGGAGATTAGATTCAGGGATCTCTTTTGAAAAGAAAAAGAGAGGATATAGAAATGATAGGATAAAAGGTAGATTATCGAACCTACTATAATTCAAATAAACAACTATTAATCTTAAATATTTTACATTGGCATGGATTTTGGTTTATTAACACAAATTTAATGCTAATTTTATTATATTGTATGTATACTTCTACTCTTGTTTAAGGTATTATGTTTATGTAGCTTATTTAAAAATATAATGTATAATTAAAAATACAGATGAATAGATAATCATCTATAATAGTCAAACTTATAGCTTTCTTTAGTTGTGATAAAGGATAAATTAGGCACAAAACTAAGACTCACAATGATAAGACAGACAATAGAACATTTTCTCAAATTTTGCCAAATGCAAATAGACAGGATATTATAACTGTGATTCTTATGTGATAACTTTTTTGTTGTATATAATCTTACTCTGTTGAAGTTAAAACCTTCCCTTTTAATTAGACAAAAGGGGGAAATACTGTGGAATAATCCTCTTGTACATAGTAAAGTTTTGTCACTCTAATTGGTTTAATAAAACACTGATTGGCCAGTAGTCAGATAGAAAGTATAGTCAGAAGTGACTAAACTAAGGCTGATGGGAAAGAGAAAGACAGTGTTAAGGAGTAACCAGCCAGATGCAGACGGAACATAAAGTGAATGTGCCATGCTAATAAAGTTACCACCACGTGGCAAAGCATAAATAAGAAAATAGGTTAATCTAAAATGTAAGAGCTTATTAGTAATAAGCCTGAACTATTAGTTGAGTATTTATAATTAATATTAAGCCTCTGTGTTGGCTATTTGGGATCAGACATTAAGAACAAGACATTTCTGTTTACAAACAAGCAGGAGGAAGTATTAATTCTTAAAATTCTCTACCTACTTTAAGGGAAAACTAAAGCTTGGCAAAAAAAAATCATTTGAATTAAGAAAAGGGCAGAACAAAGGCTCCAGTTATTATTACTGGTTCAGCATCTCACTAGAGGTATTGACTGACATTATCAAATAACAAAACAACTGTAGGCATGTGAATAGATGGCAGACTAGTAAAACTTTGCATCCTGAAATCCCAAGGATGAATAATGCTGAAAACAATAGAATCAGTACCTTAGTAAGTATGAACTAGAATAACTGATTATTTACCTAAACATAACCAGCAAACAAACAAAAAAAAACAATCAAAGAGAAATCTAGATTACACTTGCAACAAAAATAGATTTCTTGAAAAACATTCAAATTCTGCCTGAAAAAAAACCTTATAAAAAGCAGTCCTCACTAACCCAGGAGGAGCCTTGAACCACAGGCTCTACATCAGCAATTGTGTGTGAACATATTTGAAAAAATAATGTATGCATTGAAAATCTTGTGATTTAAACAAGATTCAGTTTATAGTTTGATTGTGTTGACCATAATGTTCAAAATTTATTTCAGTTTTAAAGAAAAAATGCTAATACCAGCAATGTCATTTATACATTTAGGAAAAGAAGATAATATAAACGCAGTCCACAAATTATGATTCAGATGTCAGACAATGTCTAATAGATGATGGGATAGCAATTTCACAAGATGAGTTTATGAAAGCAAATTATTTCATCAGTAGAAATGCTGCTTTAGAAGCTGTCATCTGTAAAAGGACAAATCTGTGATGTGGGATTGTCATATATCAATCTGTTGATTTCATTGGTTCAATAAAGAAACTGCCTGGGCCCTGATAGGACAGAAAATTAGGTAGGCGGAGTAGACAGAGAGGATTCTGGGAAAGAGAAGCTGAGTTAGGAGTCGCCATGATGTTCCCACTGCAGAGAGACGCAGGCTAGAATCTCCCCGGTAAGCACACCATGGGGTGCTACACAGATTATCAGAAATGGGCTAGTCCAGGTGCAAGAGCTAGTCAATAAGAGGCTGGAACTGATGGACTGGGCAGTGTTTAGATGAATACGGTTTGTGTGTTGTTATTTCGGGGCTTAAGCTGAGCCATGCGGGCGGCCGGGTGCCGGGGGTGGGGGGACACACACAGCCGGCCGCACCTCGTACTACAAATCTGGAGTTTGCAGAGTTTCCAAAAATTTAAAAATGAGAACAAATCATGTAAGCCAAAGAATGACTATTGTGATTCTTCATGGTTCTTTAGGCACCACACAATCATGCAAGTTTTATAATTTTGCAAAAAAATATTATTTTATTGAAGTGAGTAATTTAGCTTAAACATAACTGAGATATTTACCATAGCTTTGTTTCTAATTTTTAAAATTAAAAACATGAATATCCAGCCTCTAAGAAAGTCTCAAGTCATAAATATTGCATATTATAATGTAAAAGTATATAGAAATAAGTTTTAATTTAATAAGTTTTATATAAAGAGAGGCATATCATCAATTCTTATTTGGTTATATATTTTTAAATATAGTACAAGACCTGTGTACTTTTGTAAAGAGAATGTTAGCAGGAGCTAAATCTTTACAGTGAGATAATATAACAGATTAAAATTTCCGCTGCATTTTAGTGTATTCCAGACTTTGAAAAATGAATGCTATTTGAGTTATGTAAGATGTGCCTTGAAATAATTTTAGATCACAGTTTGTATAATGAATCTCATTTTATGAGTGCTCTCAGGAAGAAAACAATATATGCTAATAGTAAGTGCAGCCTCTATGTTGGGTTGGCCTGACTGGAATGCTCTTAAATAGGACTGCACAGAGACACACTGAATATGATGCATGCAGAAAATTGTGCAAAGAATTTTATGCACAGTATAGCAAGAAATAGAACTAGAGCTTCCAGAACAGGAAAATCCTGCCTGTATATGTCCATATGTGTAAATATACAAACATATATACATATACCATATATATATAACTAAGTATAAACTGTCAGAATTTAATAGGAATGTATAAAATGAGAAACAGGGTAAGTCTATAACTGTGAAAGAAATTAAAACTACAAAACATTTCTTAGTTTATTAGTGATCAGAAAATTACAAAAACAATAAACTGAAAGCAATTTCAAATTTATTTAAAAATTTTAAACTCTAAATAATATAATATATATGTATAATTAGAAATGGAAAATTTTCATAGTGGAGACTTAATATATTACTGCAAGATGCAAATGCATCTGAAAATTTATTTCCTAATCTGTTAAAAATTTCAAAATATTTTTAGTCATGTGCTACAACAAATAATATTTATAAAACTACCATTCAAACAATAAAAAAACTCAGGAAATGTAGTTGCATTTTTGTCTGAAGGTTTTACCATATCATCATAGAAAAGTTATTTAAATGTTTATCAATTATCTGGGTAGAAAAAAAGAAGGCATCAAAGTTCATCTTCTAAATCTACCATAGTCCCAAAAAGAAAATCTATCAAATATGACACAAATTAAGAACAGTGAAGTACAATTCACTTATGAATATGGATGTAAAATCTTAAGTGAAATACTTGCAAGGCAAATAGCAATAAATTAGAAGAACAATAAACCATAACCAGACAGAGTTCATCCGATGAATTTAAAACAGTTTAATATTAATATGATTTTCAATTGGTCGACTGGCAAACTCTGTAATACCAACTTCACAGATGCCCAGAAAACATTTTCTATAGTCAACATTATTATCGCCAATTAAACAGCTTTGATCACCTTAGTCTACATTTTTAAAATAAACTTAAGAGTGATATTGAGCAATATTTGGACTTGACATTTGGGTAACATCAAGTACAGATAAGGAAAGGCAATTTATAAATGCCACTAATATTTTACTTGTGCGGGCACACACATGAAAGAGTTGGAAAGCCTACAATGAAAGTTAGCAACATAAACTTTTCTCTTTCATGATTTCTTTTCACACTGTGGCTGCTGTATGAAACTACAATGTTGTAATCTTCCAACTATAAAGTTGTACTTTACCGTACCAAATAATAGTTTTGTGTTTACCAAAAATCTCCATATCTACCTAGATAGGCTTCCTAATTAATAAACTAATAGTTATAATTTTTGTTTCCTTTGTGATTTTGTAGGTAAATATGTTATCTAAAAATTTTGAATAAAATATGAAATAAAAAGGAATATGTGAATAGGGAATTCACAGTGTTCAGATTCATGTATAACACAACAAACCATATATAAATATACTGACTAATAACTTACAAAACCAACTGTTTCCTATTAAGAACAATATTTGAAAATATTGAATATATGGCTTATGCACCAAGCAAGTTCATTTCTTTATCTGCATTGAATGACAAAAATAATGTTGTATGCCAACATCATTGTTCAATAAAACTACTTTTACATTTTTATTATTTTATTTAGTTTTAAAATATTTTTTATTGATTTTTATTGAGCTCTACATGTTTCTCTGCTCCACTTTCTGGGTCTTCCCTCCCCTTCAACCCTCTCCCAAGATCCCCATGCTCCCAATTTACTCAGGAAATCTTGTCTTTTTACTTCCTATATAGATTAGATCCATATATATCTCTCTTAGGGTCCTCATTGTTGTCTAGGTTCTCTGGGATTGTGATTTGTGGGCTGGATTTCTTTGCTTTATGTTTAAAAACCACCTATGAGTAAGTACATGTGATAATTGTCTTTCTGGGTCTGGGTTATCTCACTCAAAACTGTATTTTCTAGCTCCATCCATTTGCTTGCAAAATTCAAGATGTTGTTATTTTTTTCTGCTGTGTAGTACTCCATTGTGTAAATGTACCAAATTTTCCTTATCCATTCTTTGGTCAAGGGGCATTTAGGTTGTTTCCAGGTTCTGGTTATGACAAACAATGCTGCTATGAACGTAGTTGAGCACATGTCCTTGTGGCACAATTGAGCATCCTTTGGATATATACCCCAAAGTGATATTACTGGGTCTTGAGAGAGGCTTTCTCCTAATTTTCTGAGAAATTGCCACACTGACATCCAAAGGGGCTGTAGCATCTTGCATTTCCACCAGCAATGCAGAAATGTTCCCTTTTCCCCCACAACCTCTCCAGCATAAGTTGTCAACAGTGTTTTTGATCTTGGTCATTCTTACAAGTGTAAGATGGAATCTCAGAGTTGTTTTGATTTGCATTTCTCTGATGACTAAGGATGTTGAACATTTTTTTTAAGTGTCTTTCAGCCATTTTGGAGTCCTCTGTTGAGAGTTCTCTGTTTAGGTCTGTACTCCATTTTTTATTGGATTATTTGTTCTTTTGATGACCAATTTCTTTAGTTCTTTGTATATTTTGAAGATCAGCCCTCTGTCTGATGTGAGGTTAGTGAAGAGCTTTTCCTATTCTGTAGACTGTCTTTTTGTCTTGTATACCATGTCCGTTGCTTTACAGAAGGTCATCAGTTTCAGTGGGTCCCATTTATTAATTGTTTTTCTCTGTGTGCTGCTGGGGTTATATTTAGGAAGTGGTTCCCTGTACCCATGCATTCAAGTGTACTTGAATAAGGTTCAGTATGGCTGGATTTATGTTGGGGTCTTTGATCCATTTGGAATTGAGTTTTGTGCATGGTGATAAATATGGGTCTATTTTCATTCTTCTACATGTTGATATCCATTTATGCCAGCACCATTTGTTAAATATGCTTTCTTTTGTCCATTTGATATTTTTTGCTTCTTTGTCAAAAAGCATGTGTTCAAAAGTGTGTGGATTAATATCCGGGTCTTCAATTTGTTCTCCTGTCTGTTCTTATGCCAATACCAGACTGTTTTCAGTACTGTAGCTCTGTAGTAGAGTTTGAAGTCAGGGATTGCGATGCCTCCAGAAGTTCCTTTATTGTACAGGATTGTATTGGCTATCCTGTCTTTTTTTTTCCTTTTCAATATGAAGTTGAGTACAGTTCTTTCAAGGTCTGTGAAGAATTTTGCTGGGATTATCATGGGCATTGCATTGAATCTGTAGATTGCTTTTGGTAAGATTGCCAGCTTTACTATATTAATTTTACCTATGCAAGATCATGGGAGATCTATCCACTTTCAGGTGTCTTCTTCAATTTCTTTCTTCAAAGATTTAAAGTTCTTGTCATACAAATCTTCCACTTGTTTGGTTAGAGTTTCCCCTAGATATTTTATGCTATTTGTGGCTATTGTGAAGGGTGATGTTTCTCTGATTTCTTTCCCAGCCCTTTTATCATCTGTGTACAGGAGGAATACTGATTTTAGTGAGTTAATCTTGTATCCTGCTACATTACTGAAAGTGTTTATGAATTGTGGATGTTCTTTGATAGAATTTTTGGGGTCACTTATGTAAACTATCATATCAGCAAATAGTGAGAGTTTGACTTCTTTTCTGATTTATACCTCCTTGCTCTCCTTTTGTTTCTTATTGCTCTAGCTATGATCTCAACAGCTCTATTGAACGGATATGGAAAAAATGGACAACCTTGTCTTGTTCCTGATTTAAGTGCGATTTCTGGGAGTTTCTCTCCATTTAGTTTATGTTGGCTGTTGGCTTGCTGTATATTGCCTTTATTATGTTTATGTATGTTTTTTGTATCCCTGCTCTCTCCAAGACCTTTATCATGAAGGGATGTTGTATTTTCTCAAAAGTTTTTTCAGCATCTAATGAGATGATCATGCAGATTTTATTTTTCATTTTGTAAAAAACAAAACTTTTAAGTCACATTAATTGTATTAATAAATAATATACTAAACTGTAGAGGGCAGCAATTATATTACAAAACCCTAAGTTTCTAATAAGGAAATTATTTCCTAAAGCATTTCTGGACTGTGGGACAAAGTGGCATTAAGGCTAGAAGGTATGTGGCCTCCCAAGCCTTTGCCTCATCCATGACAAATTGGCATTTAGTGTCTACCAGGGAAAGGGTGTCACTTTCTTTAGTGGTGTAGTCACTGATTAAATTTCCCTTGTTTATGCAAGCAACCAAACTTAAACTCAGTGGCTCCTACAGATGGGTATGAGGTTATGAGGGGACTTGTCAGGAAAGATTCAGTAGGAACATGAAAAGGGTAAGAGAGAGCATTGGTGGACAAAGCCATCAAGATACACTCCATCAAAGCATCCTTACAGCAGATATAGATCATTGCAGAATTTGCAATTGACAGTTGCTCTCAGGATTACTAAAATGTGCAGCACAACCTCAGGGCTCAGGGAGCATCTCAGAGGACTACGATAGAGAATCTGCACCAAGATAGTGTCTTCTGTGTAGAACAGTGAAGCTGCTCTCAGGAAATGTCAAAAATATAGTCACCTAAACAAAGCCATCATAATAATACCAGTTGCCATATTAATATGGATGGAGAAATCTCATAGGTACTATCCTTAGATGAAGACCTCCATGCTGCCAAAAAGGCAGAATCAATATCCACAGATGAGCCTCTTGCAGATTATCCAATCCTTAGCACCCAGCACTGGCAAATACACACAGCAGCAACATTAATTTATATAATAGCAAGCTTCGTTCATATATACGTGCATGCACATATATAATTATAATAGTACTTAAGGAAGAAACCATGAACCTGAGATAGAGTTGAGGAAGCTGTGAGAGGGAATGATGGAAAAGATGTAAACGTAGTACCCATAAATGAAATCTCCAAGGACTATAACTGTGTTATATACATGTATGAAACTATTGCAACCTATGTGATAGCATAAAATAAGGAAAAGGAACTCATAGAAAGCCTCCTTTTCACATTTAAAGTAATTTGATTAGGACCCTCGAATCTTCAAAAGCTATCACTAACCCTATTATTTACAGAGAAGACATGGAGAGATGTGTTTGCATAGAGTTAAGGATTAAAGATGACATAGATTGGAGAAGAGTCTGGGTCAAAAAGGGAAAAAAACTTTATATTGGAAGGAAAATGTGCCTTAAAAATCTGAAAATCAATTTTCTGTGGATCCATATGTGCACATAAGCAGCACAAATCCCATTTTTCTCTTGTCCTGAAGGTTTCAGTTGCACACCAAAAACAAGGCTTGCTGATAATGCACACCACTGCTTTTAACTAATACTTGATGTGTGCTGCTGAAAATGTAGCTTATACTGAAAGACATGCTGAAAAGTTAATATATTTTAACTTTCATCATGCTCTCATCTTCCCTGGAATGTGTGCTAGCCCAAACAATTTCTATAATTGAAAACTATTAGGAACATTTTTAATGCTTTTATGATTCCCTGACATGAACAAAATTGTGTTATTGCAACAAATTAAGGGGGTACAGGGTTGCCAGTTTAAAAATGATGTATGAAAGAAAAGATTACAGGCTTAGCAAATAATTTTACCTTCTTTGAAAATATCTCATCAATGGGGAACATTTCACAGATGACTAATTGAACTATCAGCAGAAAAACTTCTTTTAAATATTGTAATTATTTGAATAATAATAAGTAATCTTTGGGACTCCTACATGTCCCTAGTGCTTATACTTATATCTTTCAATGAATTACACATTTTGAGAAGTTATATCCACACTATCTTAATCAGGATTTCTGCTTCTTTGATAAGACACCATGACCAAAGCCAACTTGGTGAGGAACGAGTTTATGTTATCTTAGACCTTTCATATTCCCTTCCTGAGGGAAGTTAGGGCAATAACTCAAGGCAAGAAATTAAGCAAAGGCCATGGAGGAATGCTGCTTAGTGGAATTCTCTTCATGGCTTGCTCAACCTGTTTTTCTATTGTAACCAGGACCAGCAGTTTATGGGTGGCACAGTCCACGGTAAGCAAGGGTCTCACACATCAATCATCAATTTAAAAAATTCACCATAGACATGCCAACAGGTCAGTCTGGTAGAAGTCTTTTTCAATTGAGGGCCCTTCTTCCACAGCGATGCCAGCTTTTGTCAAGTAAATAAAAAATAGCCCGCACAACTGATTCCTTGCACTCCGACATGCAGACACTCCACTAGACAACTAGGACATTTTCAATTGCTTCTAAGATGGCATGCCAATACCAATATTTCAGAATAAAACATAAATAACTTCAATAGTCCCAGTCTTTAAAACTTCTGTCTCTTTAAAACACCCAATCGTTTCACAAATCTAAACCTCTCTATAATATCCACATTCTCTCTAACTCCAAAAACTCTTTAAAATTTCAAGGTTTTTCAATTGTGGGCTCCTGTTTAAAAAAAAAAAACTTAACAAATACTCAGGAATAATTAAGAACAAAACCATAGCATTTGCAAAAAAACTAATAGAACTGAAGATGATTATGTTAAGCAAAGCAAGTCAAACAAGTAAATGCAAATATCATCTTATATGCATGCACACACTCACATATATATGCATATATATATACATGTATAGACATGTGCATTTATATAAATCAAAAGGGATATTATTTACAAAAAGGACCAATGGGAGAGAAGGCAGGGCAGGATGGTGTATTGGAAGGTGCTTGTCACCAATGCACATGACATACTTGCATTAAAATGTCATTAAAACATAAAATTATATATAACAATTATTAACTAATAAAAATAAAATTTTAATTAATGATGAAATAAGCATTCTGTCCAGATGCCAAACCTGTTTTGCTATCTAACAATAGAAAACTAATACAGGCAGGAAATTGACTAGAATTCAATCACTGACAAAGAAAATGTACAATTTCTAGCTTAAAACCGTTTTCTAAATTTTGAAAATATGAAAAACTCACTGTTTTCAGTAAATTTGATACTTCATTTGTTGTGCTCTGTGTTTCTCTCAGCATCTCAGTCATTGTTTCCTCATCCTCTTCAATGTGGATATTCACAGACTCAATTGAGGTTGAGTAGTGGGCCTCCAGGTTGCTAAGCTTACCTAGCTCTTTCCTAAGGTAAAAGCAAAGATGATTTTATCCACGTTGAAAAGAAAATTAACCCCAAACTTATTAGGAATCAGTGGAATTTATTCTAAAAATTCTCCCATTCCATGGCAGTTGCAAATTCCTAAAAGACTTTAGATATTAAGCAAAGAGTAAGAACAAAAACAAACTAGTATTAATGCTTCCAAATGGAAAGAATAGAGAGAAAAATTATGCATATATCAATTGACTCTTTGGGAGGAATTGTTTTAGAATATTTTGTAGGAAAAGTTGGGTAATAGAGTAATGAAAAGTCACCAGGCATTAAAATATAACCATTTTCACATCCACTAAGCTGGAACAGACAGGAGAATAAAACAGAGAGAGTCACTCACATTCTCTCTATTGTCAAGAACTATTGTATGAGTTTGTTGATCAAAAAACAAGGGTGGTATTGGAAGTGTTGGGCATGTAGAGGAATGGAACAGGACCCAGTATGTACAAGAAGAGTCATGGATATAAGACTTGTTGTTTCTTGACCATATTTCACAAAACAATATGACAACCAAAGCAGTATGACATAAATGCTCAAGGAGAAACTGAAAGAAGAAGAAACTAAATTTGACTAAATCCCATGCACCATTAACTTAATGCATCCAAGTGTAAAATGTAAAACCGCATACAATATTTTAGAAGAAAACACTTTGAATTAAGAATCAGGACAAGAGATTTTCCATGACACTACACCCCCCCCAAAAAATGGCGAATTAAATCTCAACAACCCTTAACACATCTGTCACAAAAATATCCCCATTGAGATCAAAAGACAAACCTTCCATAAACCATAGATCTTTGCAATTTTCTCATTAAAAAATGTTTGCATCCTCTATTAAGAAAGAATTATCTACACCAGATAGGAAAAACACTGGACTAGATACTTTATAAAACATTCAGAAACATAAAGCAGAAAACATGCAAAAGAAGTGTGAACTAGGCCGGGCGGTGGTGGCGCACGCCTTTAATCCCAGCACTCGGGAGGCAGAGGCAGGCGGATCTCTGTGAGTTCCAGACCAGCCTGGTCTACAAGAGCTAGTTACAGGACAGGCTCCAAAACCACAAAGAAACCCTGTCTTGAAAATCCAAAAAAAAAAAAAAAAAAAAAAAAAAAAAGAAGTGTGAACTAAAACTTCAGTGCTACAAACATGCTAGAGGAACTGAACTTTTTCTGTTTTTCTTTTAAAAAGTGATCTCAGGTGGTGTTCCAGACTAGGGACACCAACATAGCCATGCTGATGCCAAGGGTCATATATGATCAGTGTTGATGTTGGAGGTCATTGTTGATGTACATGGTCTGGGCCCCCATTGGAGGCCATTTTGGTGTTCTTGGTTTGTGCTGCTGCTGGGGACCATATTGGTGTGCGTGATCTGGGCTGTCACGGGAGACCATGTTGATATCTGTGGTTTGTGCCACTTCTAAAGATCATGTTAGGCCCATGGTGCATGCTGCCTCTGGGGACCATGTTGGAGCCTATGATCCTTGCTGCCACCAGAGTCTGTGGATGTGCATGTTGCTGCCTGAAACCATGTTCAAGTTCATGGTCCACTCTGTTGTTGGCTGTTATGAGCAAGAAAGCTTCTTTTGCAGTGGTGTGTATATAACTGTAGATTTGTAACTGAGATGAGAGACATTGAAATCTTCTGTGACAACCTTGCCACCCCACTCCACCCTCCAAAGAAGAGAAACAGTCCAGAGAGAAAGCGATTGAAGAGGGTCCTTAAAAGTTGTGATAAAGAAGCAATGTGTAGTTCTTCACAGCTGATGACTTCTGGGGTGTGTATGTGTGTGATGGGGGACTCAATTACCATTAAGGGGCTGGCTGCTGGGATTTGATCATTGCAATGAGTATATGTGTATCAATAATTGGACTTCCTGTGTTTTTTTTCTTTTGGGGGAGGGTACAAGGGTGGAAGGGTAAACTGGGGAGGAATGGGGAGGGAGCATGATTGGTATGCCCTGTATGAAGTATACAAATAAGTTTTAAAAATATTATGTTGGGAGAAAAAAAGTGATCTTTTCTTACTAGACGTCAAATGGTCTGTCCATCCACATCCTGGACCAGTTTGTGGTTTCTATTAAAACTAAAGACATACTTAGCATACAGTCTGGCAATTATATTCAGAGGCAGGCATTCCAGAAAAATTAAAACTTAACTCTCACACCTTGCAAATTAATTAGTTTTGATCAGACTCGCAAGAAACTAGAAACTAACCAAATGCCCCCCCCCAAAGTGTGGTTGGGTAAATACACCCAGCACATCCACACCACGAGACGACATTGAATCGTAAATTCCAAGGCCTTTTTGATACAACTGCCAAAATAGATTAATCTCAATGGCACTACATTTAATTTAAAGAAAAGAAAACAAGAATCCAAACGTTGATTGTTCCAAGATATAGTTATGTTACATGTCCAAATGATAAAGCTCTGAAGGTGAAGAGCAGAGAAAGAGCAAGGGGAACAAACCTCAGGCAGCACAGGAGATGAAACAGTTCTATATTTAGATTGGTACAGTAGTTGCTGAATTTACACACAAGAGAAGGTTACATAGAACTACACAATCAGTCCCCCTACATGCTTCTGAGTCCACGTAAAAACATGGTGAAAACTGATCAAGGCCTCTTTATTAGTCTGATATTATACTAGTTCTAATCTCTAAGATCTTCCCAATAGGAGAAGCCTACAGAAGGGAATTAAGAACTCCATAGAGTTCTGTGAGTCTACAATTATTTATAAAGAAAAATAAAGAAAGCAAACATTTTGGGGAAACCACTGTACAACTTAGCATGAGCAAGACAGAGGACATGACTACATCATATTAATTAAGGAATATTATTGTTGGTGTGTTACTGAACAGCCTTCCACTCCCAAATACACACAGAAGTACAGGCACAGGGGGCAATGTTGATGGAAGACTTGAAAGATAGAAAAATAACATAAATTTTATATAAATTACATCACCAAAAGATCAGCATTTGATAAATAAAGAATAACCAGGAAAATAACAGGCAGCAAAAATCAACTAGATGACACTGACTTTCATTTTATTTAACTAGTTGGGAAGGTAGTTTATAGCTAGAGTGTTATAAAAATGAAATAGACAAAGTCTCCAAAAGGAAGCCTGGGGAGATGGTTCAGTGGTTACGATAGCTCACTGCTTTTTTAAAGGACAGGAGTTCAGCTCCCAAGGCCCAAGCAGAGTGGTCCACAGTTGCCTGTATCTAGAACTCCAGGATGCATTACCCGCTTTGGCCTTCTTGGGCACTTGAACATTGGGAGCACATATTCACATATAGACCTATACATAAATAATAAATCATTAAGGTCTCAAGTACGTAGGTGACCTTTCAAAAGACAGTGGAAAAGTCACATGACTAACACTCTAAGGAAAATTAAAATTCAAAGACTGTACTACATTTTATTTATTTATGTTATTTTATAAATTTTATTTTATGTATATTAGTAGTTTTCTGCATTCATTTCTTATAACACCTGCATACCTGGTTCCCAAGTAAGTCAGAAAAGGGCATCAGATTCACCAGGACTAAAGTTAAAAACAGTTGTGAGCCACCATGTGGGTGCTGGGAATTGAACCCTGCTCCTTGGGAATAGATAGCAGTCAGTGCTCTTAACCTCTGAGCCACCTCTCCAGCCCCTGTGTGTCTTATTTGTATTAAAATCATTTTTCTTTCAAAATTAGCCTCAGTTTGTTAAAAGAACATCACTAAAGCCGTTATTCTAAGAGATCTATTGGCCAAGGAGGACTCATGATGGATTCTAAGAGATCTATCGGCCGAGGAGGACTCATGATGAAAAGCCCAAGACACAAAAGGGGAAGAAGTAGTTGTCCTGATGGAAAGTTTAATTTTTTTTTATTGAAAAAAAAAGAAATTTCTGCCTCCTCCCCGCCTACCATTTCCCTCCCCCTCCTCCTCCCCTTCCCCACTCCTCCCCCTCCCTCTTCAGTCTGAAGAGCAGTCAGGGTTCCCTGCCCTGTGGAAAGTCCAAAGTCCTCACCCCCAATCCTGGTCTAGGAAGGTGAACATCCAAACTGGCTAGGCTCCCACAAAGCCAGAACATGAAGTAGGATCAAAACCCAGTGCCATTGTCCTTGGCTTCTCAGCAGCCCTCAATGTCTGCCAAATTCAGAGAGTCCGGTTTTATTCCATGCTTTTTCAGTCACAGTCCAGCTGGCCTTGGTGAGCTCCCAATAGATCAGCCCTACTGTCTCCGTGGGTGGGTGCACCCCTTGTGGTCCTGACTTCTTTGGTCATATTCTCCCTCCTTCCCTATCCTGAGTGAGGTAACCCAGACCCAAAAAGATAAACATGGGATGTACTCACTCATAATTGGTTTCTAGAGATAAATAAAGGTCAGTGAGTCTATAATTTGATATCCTAAAGAAGCCGGGCAAAAAATTGGGATCTTGGGGTGTGGTGGGAGGGGGGTAAGGGGAGATGGGGAGAGAAAAGTGAGAAGAGGAGGTTGGGGGGGGGGGGACTTGGGGAAACGGGATGATTGGGATAAAGGAAGGTTGGTTAGGGGAGCAGGGAAGCACATATCTTAATTAAGGGAGCCATCTTAGGGTTGGCAAGAGACTTGGATCTAGAGGGGCTCCCAGGTGCCCAGGGCGATGTCCCCAGTTAGTTCCTGGGGCAGCTGAGGATAGGGAACCTGAAATGACCCTATCCTATAGCCATACTGATGAATATCTTGCATATCACCATAGAACCTTCATCTGGCGATGGATGGAGATAGAGACAGAGACCCACACTGGAGCACCGGACTGAGCTCCCAATGTTCCAATGAGGAAAGTTTAATTTTTTAGAAAATTCTTCTTAAAAAAATAATAAAAGTGTTTTTATAAGTTATGAAATAAAACATTCTATATGTAGGAGAGACCCAGTCAATCACCTTGCTAGCAGGGGGCAGGGTCCCCCGAGGATATTTTTTACTTATAAAGATTGTGGGCATGCTCCCAACCGCCCCTTCTGCTTTCCTGTTCTTCCCGGGAACCTGTGGTTCTGTAAGTCTATTTCCCCATTAAAGCTGTATATATTATTACAATCTGTCTGCATTCATTTATGCCGGTGCATCTATAATCAACAACTGTTAAATTTAGTGGCAATGGATAAATAAAGCAAACTTTTAATTATTTTTTTCATTAATCAATATATTGAGAGTATCCAATATGTTTTGAATCTGAACAATGTAAGTTTGAATTTGGCAAATAATGTACCTTGCAAAATAATAAAACAGAATTATAATCAGACAGAGAGAATAAAGGAGAATGAAATGATAGTAAGTAGCAACATGAACAAAGGTTCAATAAGAAAATGGGTCACATAGTTTATATTCAAGGGGTGTAGTAATGATCTGTGGGTGTTTTGAGTGGTTTGACTTTAAAATCATGCTTAATATAACAGAGAAAATGTTTTTGTCTGTGTGAAGTTTATTAGGTGACTCCAAAGCATAGATACTCCAACACACGGGAACTTGAAAATATTTTCTAAATATTAATAAAAATAAAAGCTAATAAAATTACATTTACAAATAAGTTTAAGGAAAAATAATTACAGCAATCAGAAAAAGTCGATTCGTAGTGATAAGAGGCCAATCATATCCCAGGACATCATGGTTACTTTATACTTGCATGCATCTGAGAGTGTACCTTCAAAGGCATGACTAAAGCTATGAGTATGAAAATATGCCACTTTTGGTGGGTAAGTATTGTATTGTATGTGTATTCATGCATGTACATATATGTGTGGATGCATATGTTCATGTGGAGGCCAGAGCAGGACATCTGGTGTCTTTCTCTGCCATTGTCAGCCTTGTTGCCTTGAGACAGAATCTCACTGAACAGGAAGTTGTCTTGGTTTTGTCTTGGTTGTCTGCCTTCTCAAGGTTTGGGTTAAAGACATGACCAATCAATCACTCCCTTCTTTTTTTAAAGATTTTTGGGCATTTAAACCCAGGGCCTCATGCTTGCTGAGGAAGTACTCCTACCCACTGAGCCATCTGCCCAACCCCTCTGCCAAATGATAGAATTTTAAAATCTTGAATCAATATTTAACTGAAAAGGTGGCAAAAGCCAGTAATAATATTATTTTATTTCTCTAACATTGTGTTGGAATCTTTTCAAATCACAGATTCATATTTAATAGTTCTGGGCTGAGCATTAGATTATGAATTTTGAAGAAGCACTTAAATAACAATGTCATCTTGTCTCAGCTGGAGTCGTTTTGGAAGATGGAATGTCCACTGAGACAATGCCCCCACCAGATTCGCGTATGAGCAAGTCTGTGGTCTTGCTTTGACTGATGACAGATATGTGAGGACCCAGTTCACTGTGGGTGGTGGCACCTCTGTACTAGTGGTACAGAGACATCAGGCTGAACAAGTCAGTCAATTGTGCTTCTCTTTGGCCTCTGCATCAGCTTCTGCCTCCAATTTCCTGACCTGACTTTCCTGGATGATGAAATATAAGCTGTAAAATGAAATAAATCCTCCTTCCCTAAATTGCTTTTGCCTATGGT
Source organism: Microtus obscurus (assembly GCA_963919715.1). Lineage (NCBI taxonomy): Eukaryota > Metazoa > Chordata > Mammalia > Rodentia > Cricetidae > Microtus > Microtus obscurus. Next base: position 3,002,869 of record CAWTZC010000337.1, on the reverse strand, counting down.
ATTTTATCACAGAAATAGATGCTGTGACCAAGATGACAAGATATCAAAAGACACATTTACTGTAGAAATTAATACCAGAAGATAAAATCTCAATTATTAATAAACAAGAGATAATTTATGCATTTAAAATATTGTTCTGTTAGTAAGGAAATAAATATAAGTTAAAAAATTAATGGGTATGCATATAGTTGCTGCATTAATTTATAATACGTGATATCTCATTTCTCTAAAAGCAAAGCAGTCACTTTTATATACAGGGGACAGGGATATACATTGATGGTACACCTTATCCTCATGAAATATAATGATATATATATATATGACAATTTTTTAAATAAAAATATACTGCTTTGTGGATATATATATATAAAAATTTGTATATTAGCTATTCAAATTTTCATTGTCAAACTTGGTGATAATAGAGGCATAAGCAATTTAAATTCTGTGCGCTATGAATGATTTTGAGCAGTGGTATTTGTTGCGGTTTTGGTTAAGATTTCATTTCTAGATGCTACACATAGTGCTGATGGGGAATTCTTACTTGTAGGTTTCTATATTTGTTTCCTCTTGGAGGATGTCTCTCTCATCTTCTTCTTTTATTTGCTTGAACTTTGACTTTGCACCTTCACATTGTTCTATCGACTCCTTAAGCTTTTCATGAACATCCCTAAATAGTTCCATCACCTAAAAATGAAAAACATTTGGTCCATATATGTATGAAGATTTACTCAAAAAATTTCAGCGTCACTCATAATCTAGGCTTACAGTTGCTAGCACATATTTTCTTACCGCAACTGATGCTCTAAATGTGTGCTCCTTAGAAACAGTGCTCAATGTTTTTCCATGTTTGCCCTGATTGACAACAGTGCTATACAATTATAAAAGCTACAGCTTTATGTGCTCATATTAAAATCGTCCTTTAAACCATTCCAAAATGTTGATTTTCAATGTGCATATATTATTACATTACAGAGAAATATGAAAATGTACAGTAGCAAAGAAATTTCAATCAGAAATAACGAAAGCTATCTTCCTTAACAGTACAAAATAATAAACTTTTAATAATCATTGAATGTCATCAGCAGTTCCTTCCTGACCCATCAATCCTGTCTGTTTTCTGTGTCACCTCTTTTGTCTGAATCACATAACATAACGCTAACTGTTTTTCTCACGGCTAGGCACATACATGGACGTTGTTCACAACTTCATGAGCATAGGTGAGGAATACACAGACCCCACTGTGATGAAGTGAGCTGCAGAGAAGATGTACGAGTTTTATTATTGTCTTCAAAGGTTCTGGTGAGGAGATAATGTGCTGAGTAGGAAGGTAAGAGCTCTCACAAATGCCGTTGGCAGACTACTCTCAGGGAAAAAAAAGGAGTAATAGCTTTGACTTCCACCAACAGAACACAGGAGCATCTGTGTCTGGATAGACTTAGACTCGCACACCTTGGGTATATGCAGTGCCTAGAGAGCCTGGAAGTAGTTCCAGGAGGTCCTGGGGCTGTAGTTCCTGGCATTTCTGAGCCTTGATGTTCCACAAGAGTAGCAAGTACTCTTATCCTCTGAGCCATCTCTCAAGCCTGTATTCGGATGTTTTAAATACGAAATACAGATATTTTTTGAGGAAAGGTCTTATACTTGAAATTTCACTTATAAGAAAATTGTTTTATTTAATCATTTAAAATATTTTTATATCATTTTATTGTCTTGTCACTTTGGCAGAAGTAGTCTCATTAGCACACATCTTATGTGTACCCATTTTCTCCCACATTTGCTCGGAATGACTTCAGGGTTTCAATGGTTAATATGAATAGGATTAATTTTTAAAAGAATTCCTTGTTTATATGCAAGAAATCTGTTTCCATTTTATTTATTTATCATAAACTTTTGATTAAAAATACCAAGTATTGCTGGGTAGATTTGCCTGGCCTCAGAACCTATATTCCCCCACCCTCACCACCACACACCAGGTTGTAAGTGTATGCTCTATGCTGACATTAGCATTTTAATTATGACAAACTTATCTCATGGATATTTCTGTAAAAATCATAATTTTGCTTTTATTTTATTAACAAACCAAGCGATATACCTACAATTCTTAATGTCAAATCATTTCTGGCCTCCTAAAAAGAGTTGTTCATGGAGTGACTTATTTGTCTGCTATGCTAAAGCACTATTTTGTAAATATTTTCCATAATATTTTCATATATATATATATATATATATATATATGCAGTGGTATACACACACAGTCTCATTCTGAGGATTCCTGGAGGCAGAATCGCCATTTCAGACTGAGAGGTAAGAGCCGGTGACTAGTTGTTTTGCTTTTCTGACCTTCAGGTTGAACTCCAATACCTGTCTCCAGATTTTTATTAATTGTGCTACACACACACACACACACACACACACACACACACACACACAGAAAAGGAGAGAGAGGAAGAGACAGAGAGAAAAAGAGAGAAGTTAATAATTTTTTCAAAAATGTCACAAGATTCTATTATTGAAAATATAAGCTTGGATTCATTTAAGAATGTATCTCCTTTTTAATAGACTGGGTATTTAAAATGATATTGCAACGATAAGTTGTTTATAGGCTAAATAACATCTGACTACACTGTCATCAAATCTAGGATCCAGTATGAGGTGCAAATTAGTTAAAATTTTGGTAGATTTATTTTTATAAATTTCTCCTTGGATGATGTGGGAGTGTCATATATCAATCTGTTGATTTCATTGGTTAAGCAATAAATAAACTGCTTGGTCCTGATTGGTTAGAACATAGGTGGGTGGAATAAACAGAACAAAATACTGGCAGGAAGAGGAAGTGAGCTCAGACTTGACAGCTCTGTTCTCTGGAGCA